>JAGGAT010000124.1:0-71034 GCA_017657195.1 Termitomyces sp. T70a | reverse complement strand
AAAGAATAGGGCAATAAGCATGGGTAACGACAAACTGCAACTCACCTGTTCAGCTAACTTAAAAGACAGATCGAAACGCATTGGGAAATCGTCCTTGGAAATGAGGCTGTTCACCGATGGGAAACCTGAAACAGGGTCCCCTTTTGACAGGTTTCGACATATCCTGAATTTTGAAGGTTTGCCGGGACCCTGATCTTGTTCAGCTACAATCAGAGGCGAGATGTAGACCGGGCCCCGGAGGATACGCTCGACATCGCGCAAGGAGAAAGGGCCAGACATCCTCTGGCAGTCGATTTCGGTATTAATATAGTCACGGACTGCATCCGGATGCCTCGAAACCGAAGGGTGATTTTTAACAAATACCGAAGAATTAAGTTTGGGTAAGGAGCCAAGGGGAAAACCTTCGCTTAAGTTTCGTATTAAAAAAGGGTAGGAACTTGAGAGATCATGTTTTTTGAGAGAGGCCTCGAAATTCAGGACATTATAGGGGTGAACAATGCGTTCAAAAATTGAGCTATCTTCAGGAAGAGAGCTAGACAGTGGAGGGCGAAAATGTATAGAGTCATAAAAGTTTTTATAGGGCAAAGGAGTGTGGCCGAGGAAAGAAGCTACGTCAAAGGCGGAATTTGCCATCTGCAACCCGGCCGCAGGAGGGGTTGCGGGACAAAGCTCCATGTGCCCCTCCGCAGAGGCTGCAGATGTGCGTTTGCTCTCCGCGGTGTCGATTATCGCACTGTCTATTAAGGTTCCAAATGACACACAGTCGTCGGGACTGAGCTCCTTTCCACGGTTTCGCCGTGACGAGTTGTCTGCCTTCGATCTTGGCAAAGAGCGGCTTTCCGTCCTTGAAGGATGTTGCACTGGGAGGATGGTCCGAGAAACGGTGTCCTTTGCCGCATAGGAGACAGGCTGGGACATTGTCTCGAAAAAACCGCATCTGACGAGAACCGGAGACGTCAGACGCATCCAAGAGGCGTGGGACCTTGGAACGGGAATTGTCCAGGAAGTGGACGAGATTAACATCGTTGAAAGTTTGCAAGGCAGCACGGTGGGACTCGAGAATATTGTCAACACGCGCCGCATACTTAGGCCAAGAAAACACAATATCTCTAAGGAGGATGTCATGCCGAGCCTCGCGCTCGAACCTGTACCATATCTTGAAGGTCGTGTCGAACTCTCTAAGTTGTTTGAAGAAATTGCGATGTTTCTCAAACTCTATCGCGTAATTGGTTGAGCCAGAGCAAGGCGTGCCTGACTGCGGGTAAGGTTCGGTAGGAGGTCGGGATACCTCCTTCAAAGCTTGAAGGAGGTTCTTGGAAGCCTCAAGCCAAAGGAAAGGGGTGACGGCCGAGGGGTCGTCATCGCCGCCCCATACCGAGATCATTTTAGGGAGGTCTAAGACCAGGACCTTCTCTGAAGGAACATTCTCAACTGTATGAGGCCGGCACGACCTAGTGCAGACAACAGGCGAACTAGTATTAACCAGATCAATCTTCTCGTTAGTGAAAAAATTCAGCGGTGGGATCATCCGACTGGCTATATTAACCAGATAGATGATAGGAATCGATACTTGAACGTTCTGCGCCAGCGCGCTGTCCCTGGCGTTAACCATACTCACGGTGTTCACCCACTTCTGCCTGACCTGTAAGTCCGTCTCAGACCTGCCCTCCTTGACATGGCGCATCTGATCAATCCTAGCATTTTTGTTTTGAGAGCGGATAGCGACGATCTCGGCCATCAGAGAGGCGTGCAAGGGGCCGACGATTTCACAGTACTCCGGGCTCTCGGCCATCGCATCAATCTCTTCCTCACTGTAGAAATAAGGGGTCTTGAGGTCCGGCCCGACGTCGAGGTCGTCGGGTCGGGGTTCTGGCGTGTCGCGGACCAAGATGGTTTGGGCGATACTTTCGTCGTTAAACAGCTCGATTTCCCTGTTCCGAGCAACCCTGATTCTGAGAGGGAGGTCGTTATTTTCAATAGCAACGGGGACGTAAAGGCGACTAGTAAAATCAAATTCGTTGGTCAAAGGGCCAGGCACCCCAGCATTAGGAAGAAGATGCGCCATTATATTGAAAGTTGATGGATATAAGACAAGAAATAAAGGTCTAAGTTGATGGATGTAAGACAAGAAATAAAGGTCTCACAAATTCTTAGTAACTAAGTGAAGAGAGAGGAATAGAACGGCAGATCCGAAATCCGCACTACCTTATCTGTCACTGGGACTAGCCGGCGGTGCACGTAGTCCCAGCTCTCAACAGGTGTGGCGGATAGACCTTATGCGTGTCTCCGGAGTGTCTGGCATTCCAGGCTAATTGTCGTCTCTTACACGCCTCGTACGAGCGGTCAGCCCCGCCGACTATCATACTTGTATCTTAGAAAGATTGGCAGACGAACGACTTGACGAGCACACTACGGGAGATCACGATGTATTTTCTGAGTCGATGGTAGTTAAGTGTGCGGGGTAGATGAGCTGCTGGTGCGGGGTTGAGAGAGTTGTTGCACATGTTATTGCTGGTCACGCTGGAGAAAACTATTCAATTCTCGTCACCATCCTGCACATCTGCATTTACCTTTCTATTCTTATCCATATTCTTATCCTGCCCGTGTTTCACGGGCAAATTGACGAGATACGTCTCCTCAGCGCTTTGGATTAGGTGCAAACTTCATAGCTCGACTTGAGGCTAAACTGTTGGTGGGGACAGAGGCCCGTCTACTAATGAGCAGATGTGAATCAAAATGAGCTGGCAACAAGGTTGAGGGGTTTATCTGTAGTTTGGCTCGTTTAACTTGACAAGCTTGTCCCCACGTAAACTCGCAATATCCGTGTCAGCCTCTCGACACCACCACTGCACAATCTGCGTAAGCGTCTAGTTTTACACTCCAATGTGGTAGTGTCCATTTCACGACATCTGCACGGGTTGACACCGCCGATTTATTCTTGTACCAAGGTTTTTGCATCCATCGTACTTGCCCATACATCTGGTTGGATCGTGTCGATGCATAATCAACTGAATTCTACCACTTTTCCAGGGGTCAAGTACCGATTGGTTGACAGAAAGTTCTTAGTGTACTGGAATTTCCGGTAATTTTTGGAGACTCAGTATAAGCATAGGTATAAACATAGGTATTACGGATGATAAGTGTCCTAAGTAAAATTGGCTCCACTTCGGTCTCTGTATCAGTAACGTCAGAGATCGTAGTAAGAAGATTTTGTAGGTGATACAAAGTGAATCGCTAAGGGCACCTCACGGTGACCCATCGAACCTCAACACCCATCAGTCATATGTACAAGATATTGTCAGTGAGGTTACGGTCTCGTGCACACCCACAATCGATAATGGCCCGCGTATTAGAGCAATTGTCAAGGCAGGGTATACAAACTGCAAAGAGCAATTAGGGTGTGCGGAAAAAACCGAATAAAGTACAATACGCACAGAGAAGCATATATAGATTGATTCGATTACAGCGCATAATATACTCGTCATTAATCCTACTCCAAAATATCAGAAAGGAATTTGCAATGGAAAATCTCTTTCCAGGGCATTGAAACTTGACTTCACCTCGTTCAAGAGCTTGAACACGGGAGTTGAGTTGTTGAATAAACTCCGATATAGCAGTTGTTTCTGGTTCTTGGCTGAGTCCACCATCATCTGACCAAACGAAGTCTGGAGCAATTAGATGAGGTCGGACTGCAATGACCATCACAATGTAAACAAACTGCAAGTGATTGAATCAATGATGTTGTCCTTGCAAGAAAATGGATCCAACCTGTAGAATAAGGTAAACAGTCCCAGCATCTACCAAAAGGTATAGGATACGCCGTGCTCTGGTTGATCCCAATTGGTGGCTATCCATGTTTGCATGTAAAATTTTGTTGTATGACCTGTCATCATGTAAGAGATCCTAATTTAGGAGTTCACTAGCTTAAAGACATAGGTAAGAACTTACAATAATGTCTGACTGATGAAGCAGGTTGCAACAAAGTTGGTCATAAATGATAAAAACACCGTGACCAGTTGCTGAAATGTGAAGGTACCAAAACTGCTGCTCCCAACACCGTCACTGGGCGACAGCAGTGGCGTTGGCACCAGTATGGGTGCCATATCTAGATCAGAGTCTTTGGAAGTTGACAGCCAGAAAATTGTGAAGACTGCTTCCGAAGATTAGCTCCCAAAGGGTCTTTGAATATCGTTCTACATACCGAAAGTAGACAGGCAGAGTCCCATTGAAATAAAATGCGCCCAGCGCCGCTTTCGGAATACAACCCATGCACGCCAGATGATGAAAGCATCATTGAGAATTGGCTGAATAATCACCATCACTGCTTGATCAGTTTACATATTTTTCAAACCTTTGAAGGGGACTCAACCGTGATACACTCGAGCCAAATTTGGGCTACATTCCAACTCGCATAGAAGGCCGAATCAAAGATGACATCCTGCGGCCTGAGGCGTTGGATGAGCTCGAAGAGTTGATGTTCAGTGATTGCTATTCCCATTCGCAGGACCAAATGTGCTGTGAATGCAGAAATTCCCAGGCAAACAATCACTAATTGCCATCTGGAATGCCACGTTTGTTCTGGATACCTACGGATGTCTGTGAATGAAAACGGTGTATGCGACTCTGCATAAATTGACAGACTTAGTAATAGAGTAGGCAACTGTGGTTGCAATCGGTATCAATATACCTGTGGAATATTAGCTTTTGGCATCAATACGGAAAGAGAATTGATGGACCATAACATAGAGAGCTAGTGGCCATTGCCGTAACCCATCTTAAGAGCAAGTTTTGTCCTACAAGTTGGACAACTCGTCGGTCTTCAATGTCCCGCATGTTGTGTCCAAATGCTGTCATACATAGATTCAGTAGAGAATGGAGGGGCTGAATCTGCGATAAACTTGCCTTGAGTCAAACGTTGTTTCAGAAAAGTGTGGAGGAAGGTAAGTCTTTGTTTGAGTACGTTGGTTATATTACAAGGAAGGAACTATTTCAAATCAAGGCCGGCTGAGGAAAGATTAGTTCGTCCCGTTCAACATCCAAACATCAATGTGACATCCCATACGGATTCAGGTGGATGAGATTCTGCACATATAGATAGAAGTACGACGAACACTAACTCCAACGAGCTTGGTATGTTGGAAAAAGTAACACCATCTTCTGGTGAGAAAAATTTTACGGGCAATCCATGGACGATCCTCGCCGAATTTTGATGATTTCCAGATTCCCAACAAAGTGAAAAATAAGGACTCGAACCAGAGTTGGGAATTCAAGTGACTGTACATGTCACAACAACAAAAACACAGTGAACTCATGATGCGTTGAAGCCGGCCGGTCAAGGTTGGTATGTTCAGAAACAGTTCGTGTGGAAACACAAAGTGAACTATCAAGGGTCTCATGATACATTTGAATTGATAAGACACCGAGTTCTTTGAATAGAAAACTGATCCTTGAAGGGAGGAGAAGGCATAAACCGGCGGAAGTTGAGCCGTGACGATAGATGAAGGGACAACAAAGTCCTGAGTCACCAAAATTTGCATCCACTGTTTACTCATCCTCACAGATGTGACTAAGGATTAAATCAATAGATAATGACTTCGTCACACCTCTCGTTGCGTGGGCTCTTCATCTCTTGGTTGAAATCTTATATTCGAAGCATAGCTTCTAGCGCGATGGGTGATTTAGGCCCCCATGTGCACATCAAAAAGGTTTCATCTTTGATGTCGATCGCATGACACAAGTACAGCATCCGTGCTGAGCATCTAATACTTATATGGGCGGCGCGTAATCGTTAAGATAGATCTCCACGCGACACGGATTTGCACAAACAGAAAAGCAAGACCAAAAAACTCTGTGTGGGTAAACAGAAAACTGAAATGATTCATAATTCTGACCCGACAAAATATGTAGAGAGGAAAAGCAAAATAAGGGCCTTGCTGGGATTCGAACCCAGGCCACTTGCAACTTGAATCCCAAAGCAAGTATCGTACCTCTAGACTACAAGGCCTTGGAAGGTGAAGATCTTCGTCTTTCGAGAATCTTTTGTAGTTGAAGAGGTCGAGAAACGTTCATGTGCGGAGGCCCATGAATTTTCTCGTCTTCGAGTGTCCTGAACTACCGATTAGTATGATGAAGATCGCGTTGTGAGAGGCCAGCATCGTAGGCAACCATTACCCGTGTACCTTGGTTGATACAAAAAAAAAACACGGATACGCGTCTGTTGTTAATTAGCCACGTGAAGACGCGTTTGTTGGCACTATGTGATATAAATTCTACAAATGTCTGCTCACATAGCGAGTTTCAACAAGCCCAAGATGATACAAAACATGTAAAACAATTCAAAATATTTGAGGTTGAACGACATGACATACAGTACCGTTCCTTTCCTTCCCATTTTGTTGATCGCAAATACGTGGGAACACTCCGTCGGGATTGAAACTCCGCTTGTTGATTGGTCCCACCATCACCTTGTACAGCGACAACGGGCTTCGTTCTCCCCTGGAACGCTGCGAGCTCTAGTGTAAAGAGTACATGCACATCTCATGCTTCATAGTAATACGACGAGTAAACGCAAGGCCCCTGACGAACCAAACGCGAACGCAGACGGAGTTATGAATACGAACAGTAAGACTGCGACGAGCAATCCATTGATAAATGCAGCTAAGAAAGTCAAACGCGAGGTGTGTCTCTGTTTATTGTCTGCTGGAGTAATATGACTGAAAATAGTGCTTATCAGTCAAAAAATGGCGCGTCGAATAAGAGGAAACGTATGTCTATCTCATTTACTTGTATACAACAAAACTGACACTACCGTCAAGTCGCAAACGCTGAGGAAGCGCCGGGTGGCCTATTCATTGTCCGCACCCAATTAACACCTTCCTTATCTCTTCCTACACCCACAGCTGCGTCCGCAACAGCCAAACCCCCCGCAAAGAAATTCAAGTCTTTCCAACCTCCACTTTCACACTCTCAACCACTCCTTAGCACATCGACAAAGCCTCCACCTGCTTCCAGATCCTCTCTTATGCCCCCTACCCAACCCTCATTACTAACACGGTACAATACCCCGGACGCTGATCCCGCTCTCGACGCGGCCGTACGAGCCATGGATACTGAAGCGGCAGACTTGCGTCGATTATCCCGAGCTCCACAAACGCCCAACGCCTCTAGCTCCAGTCATAGTACAAACTATCGGGTTTCCGCTCAAAGCGTGTCTAGGCCCACGAGTAATGGCAGTGGACAGGGAACGCGTCGAGGGACGGAAAGGTTTATTGACGTGTCCGCCCCTCTGCGTACAGAGGAGGATGAGACACCGCAGATTCAGCGTAACAAGCGCTTACGTGCTGGGGCGATGGCTGCTACGTCTTCTGAAGACTCAGGAATGGATATGGCGGTCGACCCGGTGACGCCGCCGCGGAAACCTGGTCAGAGTGTACCGGGTTCTACACGACGGAAGAGTTCAGTGGGGAGAGGGAAGAGGATAAGCACTTCGTTCGAGGCTACTGGTATCATCAGTGAGTTTTTTGTCACTTTGTTCTTCGCTATCTGATGCGCCGTAGCACAACCACACAGTTCTGTCGCGGATACTATGTTCTATAAACATATCGACTCGGACCTCCCGGATTCTGAGCGTATCCGACAACTTCTCATATGGTGTTCCGCCCGTGTGGCATCGAACGCCTCTTCTTCGTCACCTTCCTCATCCTCATCCTCATCCTCTCTACCGAAGCTGTCAACAGCAGCCGAGGCAGCACTTAGAGCAATACAGGAAGACATCGTGCGTAAGCTTGCTGAACGACGTGTAGATCTCTTTAAGGAACCCGGAGACGCAAACGCGGACTCTGCAACCAACGCGAACGTAATGTTGGCAGAGAACAAGCAGAACGTGACAAATCGGACGTGGGAAGGGGTCTATAGTCGGGATATTCGTAGGTGAGCCAATTTATACTTGCACACTCAACCTATGTATTCTAAGTTTGATTTTCCTGAACCTAATAGTGCGGAAGAAGAAGAAGAAGGGTGGAAAAAAGTGTCCTCCGCATACGAAGCCTCCGCCCGGCGTATCAGGTCCGCAATTGAGAAACGACGAGCAGATCTAGGTATCCCCGCCCCTAGCGCCCCTAGCAACTCGGCACCAACATCAGTACCAAGCAGCGAGTCAAACTCTGGTGTCGGCACGAGTTCAGCTTCCGCTAAGGCACAAGGCAAACAACGCGCGCCGAGTCTCGAGTTGCGTGAAGAGGACCTGCTGCCGAGTTCTAGGGCCGGGTACAGGCTGGTGCGTAAGTTGCTTGCGAGGTCGCGGCGGCGGAAAGATGTAGGACCCGAGCATCTGGTAGAGACGCCTGGCGCGGGGCCGAGCACCAGCACAGGGAAAGGCATGGACCCGGATTCTCGGCTCTTGCCTACGTCTTCGCAGAGGTACGGTGTCGATATTGACGTGGAAATAGAGGAGGACGCTGAGAGGAAGGAGGCGGAGGCGGAGGAGGCGGCAGAGAAGATTTTCCGCCAGCGGATGGGGGAAGCGGAGTTTAAGTTGGACATGCTGCATGTGATGGCGAACCAGGCGAGGCAGACGACGGAGGTTGCGCAAATGGCGCTTGATATGCGGTTTGGGGTTCTTGCGCGAGCTTTGGACGCCCGGCGATCGGGTGTGGGGACCTCTGCTTCTGCTGCCGCTGCTGGCAAAACACCGGCGAACGTCTTTGGGCGGCACCTCGAGGCGGGTGCGGGTGGAAGAGTGGGCGGTGGGATGAAAGACAGGGAAGAAGCAGATGAGGCCCTCGCGCTGCTGCGCGCGCTCGCGCGGGTCGACGCGGCGCGGCCGCCGGCGCAGGTGGGTGATGCGGCGAGGAGGGCGGTGAGGGAGGCACAGAGGGCTGGGGATGCGAGTGAGAGGAAGATCACGGAGGTGCCGGTGGGGAGTGGGGGCGGGTTGACACCGAGGAAGATGCCTGGGACGCCGAGGAGGGGGACGACGCCTGGGAGATAGGTTGGGGAACGTGGGGTGGGGGGTTATTCTTATTTGTTTTAGTTATTTGTGGGTGTATGAGTATATGTGATATTTATCTATCATAGGTGTTCGTGGTCTGTTGGGTGTTCACTTTTTGGAAATGCATAGAGACGATATACTACGTGTTGATTGCGGTTACTAGTATGTACTTACTGGTTTCAGACTCGGATATGATGGTTTGGGTATGGCGAGGATTGATATTCGTTTATAGTTTACTCTGAGGTGGCTATTTGGCAACGTACATTAGGGCGTCAGAATATTTGCAAATACAAGTTTGTGAGCGAAGTCCCTCAAAGCCAAACTATCTTTGTTGGAATCAAGAAACGCTATTCCAATCTGCCCGGGCCGGTAGTCCGCTGATTATGATTGACACGACGGTACCTGTATTTTTGATGGTCAGTTGAATTTTACTCGCCGGACCCCAGCGGACTCCTTGGAAGCAGGACATGTGTTAGTCCTTCTTCCTTTGATTCCAATATGCAAATTCAACTGACCAAGTAGCAAGACATGGTTCACGACTCCTGAAAAGAACGATGTCCCTCACACCCCCTCATTTCTCTCTAGACTATGCGACATGTCTTCACGACTCCTGGCCTCAATGCAGAAGTTATCATTGAATTTGACGATAGGTTCCTCATTAATTACATTGACACTGGTATCGAAATGCAAGCATTCCCTTGTTTTCTGGAGGCCACTTCAACCTTGTACCACACATGGGAGGCACCCACCATGCAGCCTTCGTAACTCCGTCGAATAAACCATCAGCTACGTATCAATTTCGCGGGTTATCTGATATACTTTACTACTAGGGACATCTGTTCTCGTCTGAGGAAATCCTTGTTAGCTTTCAAATTAGAAATGACAATTTGACAATTACATTCCCCTTGAATGGATTTGAGATGCGACGGGAATATTTTTCTTCTACACAAACGCAGGCGGACTTTTATCTCTCATTTCTGCTCAGCATACAATAACAATTGATGTCTGGATAGTCTGGTTCTGGAACTCAACGGAGTCGATTTCGTCTTGGACTATATACTGTATACTTCGTCTGCTCACAATCCAGGGCAACTTGACCCCTCGTGGAATAGCATGGAAGTCTAATCGGTCCTTGCAACCGTAAGGAACATCGGCCATACAAAGAGTGAGCCTTCTTCCGTTTCAAAATCCACATTTATTGGAGCATCAGTTGTTGCTTCCGTTGGCGCTAT
This sequence comes from Termitomyces sp. T70a, assembly GCA_017657195.1. NCBI lineage: Eukaryota > Fungi > Basidiomycota > Agaricomycetes > Agaricales > Lyophyllaceae > Termitomyces > Termitomyces sp. T70a. The sequence goes on along the minus strand of JAGGAT010000124.1, from coordinate 60,813 downwards.
TCCTATCAACGCTCTCATTCTGATATATCGGCTTAGCTATCGTGCTCGTATGTGCCCGATACAACCTCGGTGGCTGATCATCACTCACGCATTCAACGCACATCCAGGAGTCCGGACGTAAGAATTAGTGCATAGGCCCGTTTATCCAAATCATTTCCAGAAGGGACTTACCCTTGCGATGCATGAGTTTTCCGTCCTTATAACGGTACTTCTAACGAGACAGAATAGCCATTTCACCACTCCTTCTCTATGTTTGACAAATCCTTCGATGGAAATCAGAGATCAGACTGACGGACAAACTCTCCGAATCAAGCTACTGCTTACACGTTTCTCTTTTGTGTTCGCTGATGTCCCTGCGATCCCGCGGTTTACCATTTTCCACTAGGATATTGAGTGAGCGATCAACGTACGGACGATAACAGTGAGCGGGCGGGTGCTGTCGATATCAGCGTGAATTAGTCATAGTTCGACATTCGACAAAGGGGGGATGACAGTTCAACTGAAGAATACATCAGCATGCGTCCGATGTTTCTAATGGGTAAGTTTATAGCACTTCTCAAATAGCGTACTTGAGCTCGATCCTTATCGGCTTCATTCAAATGCTCCTCCTGTGCGCTGCTCGGGCTGCACCCACAAAATAGACGTTTTCGCCTAACGTGGACATCCTCTCCGGACATGGTCACGATCGGGGATATACACGCATCAACTTCATCAACTTCCTCATCCCACCTCCCATCTCTTCCAGTAGTGGAACCGAATACAAAGAAGAGACACGTACTGCACATACCGGTCACTCATCTACCTCGCCCATTTCAACCATCATCACCGCCAACAGTTACCCTGGAGAGCCCGCAGTCTGCCTGTAACGTCGTTAGACATGCCATCCAGAAGCTTTTGAATGGGTTTGCTTAGTGCGACTGGCTGCTGAGGTCAATATCGCCGTGCGCATCAATCGAATGAATTTCGACCTGTTTCGCATGCTAAATGACATGATATCTACGGTTCAGGTGACCGTGGTCGCAGTGTGTGGATGTATCCTGCAGGTAAGGGTCAAATTGACAGTGACGTTAGTGCAAGAGGTGTACTTTGACCTCCACTAGGCTCATTATCTAATTCAAAATCAATTGATCTTGATCAATTTTTGACGGATTCTTCCAAGAGACTATTCGGCGCTGGAGTCAAGCCTAACTTTGCAGGTCCATCTTGATTCTCGGCAATTATTGTTCTCCCGCCACATTATGACAATCATCAAGTTTGAGTTTCATTTGATGCTTATAGTTCTAGGTCTACTAGAGTAGGTTACAACTTACTCTTAAAGTTACGGTTTACTCATTATGGCTTTCTCAACCAGGCGTTCGAAACTTCTGGTGGAATGACTGGACATCTCGTTCGATCAGCTGATCAACAGATGGTGACACGACTGGTACCTTGGATCTGTGGCTGTCCGGCTATACCTCTGCTAGATATATTTATTTCGCCTCCATCTACAAAAATTCATGACTACCTTTCTCATCGACAATACCAGCGAGGAGCTGGATGCGCCTGACTGGGTAACGATTCCGACGGGGCAAGGGACGTTAGGAGGGTCTGTGAGTCGCGCGAACAACACCAAAGACTTGACGTCTTTCAGTTTCACTTTTCATGGTGGGTTTTTACTTACCGTTTCTTCCAAGTTGCTCTCATTTTTGGGACAGGAAGTCTTGTCGATATTTACGTTGTCGTGTCGCCTTTTGATCCGCCAATTCTTCCCTCCCATGTTACTATAAGCCTTGACGGAGAGTGGACATCCAGTGCTCCTTCCTACTTGGGAGAGATGAGTGGAAGCCTGGTTCAGACGCCAACGAAATTGTTTTCAGCTTCAGTCGCCGATGGTTATCATACCATTTCCGTTACCAATTTCCCCCCTCAGTATTCTCTTGATTATATAACCATCTTGAAACCCCACGAGTTAATCTGGTATGCAGACGTGGTTATTCAAGATGATGCTGGCGGTGTCATTGAATACACCGGTCAATGGGATTCTAATCCTGCCAACGCGAGCTCAGCTTATCCACTCCCTTCTTCTGAGGACTATGTCTTATCTAAACCATATCTTGGAACCATCCACCGTGCCATATCCCTAACTCCGTTGGTGCAAACATCAGCGACATACAATTTTGCTGGTTAGTAAAGATCTCCAGTCCTGAGACTCAAGCTCACGGCTAATCACAATAGGGACTTCCGTCTTTGTCTATGGAATTCTCGAGGGTTCTCATACTGGTAACGTTAACTTGACAGTCGCGTTTAACATCGATGGATCTGAGATAAAAAGAACGTATTTCCCCGGAATAGTACCGCAGCCTCATTTCCTCTGGTTTGGGCTCGCTACTCTTCCTTTAACTTCGCATACGTTACATATTGACGTCCTGGAACTCAACGGGGTCAAATTCATCTTGGACTACATAATTTCTAAAGCCGGCCAGTACATTCCGCCTGAAGATAGCCCGCCAGGGCAAATAAGTCCCCCTTTCTCATCTAGCGTTAAGATACCCGAAAAACCTGATTGGTCCTTGCCAAATTCAACAACCGCTGAAACATGGGGGTATACAAAGAGTAATCAGGGTTCGAAATCTGTAATTATCGGAGCATCAGTTGGTGGTGTTGTTGGCGCTCTTCTCGTTATTGTTGGTGTTCTTCTATTTTGGCTTCGTTATCGTACTAGTATGTGTCCAAAAGAAACTCAATCGTTGTTCATCACTAACTGTTAGGTCTATTTAACAGAACGCAAGAAAGGTAGAGTATCGGAAGATCACAATCGGGATGGTCGCCGTCCCTTTGCAATGTAAGCCCTCCATTTTTACCACCTTTTCTTCCTAACTGACTGGAAACAGCTATTAATGTACTGTCGCTCCTCTGCAATGTCGATGTTTGACTGTGACTATGCTTACAACGACTGCAACTCTCGATGGCCCATTTATACAACAAGTCTTAATGTCCCTTCCATTTTTTGTTGAATATAAGATGACCATATCTCTTCGCAACTTCCAATATAAGACATTCCTTCTTTATCCTTTGGTGCCGACCTTTTTTTGCCGACCTATAATATCCTCTGCAGCTTATTAGATGTACTCTGACTCCCCGACTCCATCAGATTTCCCTCGTGAAACCGAGAATCTAGCCTTATCAACACTAGTACTGACAATTGCATTCAAGATCGATAATCCTTCTTCCAATCTCGAGGGTCGACACATCGCCAAAGCACCACCACGAGCACCTATTGAGGTTTCCTCGCCAGCCACTGTCACTTCCCATTTGATTGTGGGGCGTGAAGCTCCTTGCAACCTCAAACACAGTCAAGTCGGGCTGGTCAATATTAGACAGTTGACTGCGATGCTCTTTCGCACTTGAGAATTTCGATGCTGGCATTTGTCATATACGTCTGGATGCTCATGATTTGTTTCCTGCTTCTGCTTACTGCGATTCATGAGCTTGGTATCAGAACTATCCATTTCGTGGGAAATAGAATTGAAAATACCTTTTTTTCCGAACTATATGTTCTACATAATCAGGAATAGCATGCTTATTCTTATCGCAGTGGTAATCATAACGTTTTCGACTCAATTGCAATAACCGAGAAGATAAGATTAGGATTAGATTTAGAGACGTTTGGCGGATGGAGATAAAGCTGCCTTCCGTTTCTGCCACCATGCCTATTGTCCAGTTTGCACCTTTCTCCTCTCTAGTGCAGCCTTCATTCTGGCACGAACTTACGAACATCAAGATCGACGTGCTTCAACTTTCAGATGCAGCCATTCCCATCACTGGCTCATACTCAGTAGGGCGATCAGTCACCGATCGGGAGTCTGGCAAGGAGATCGCGTTGGGATGCAACTTGAGCGTGGGTTCAGAGTCATTTAATAAGGAGGCCAAGTGGGTGCGCCGGAAATTTCACCATGTTAAGGGTATTAATCGTGTAAAGGGCTGTCCCAGGATCGATTACAACGTCAGGCGTGTTCAAGAATTACAACACTATAGAAGAGTTCAAAGCTGCAGACAAGACAGCTTTATTTCATGAAGAGGCAACAAAGGCATGGATCCTTCATTTTGAAATAAGCTATGGTTTGATAATCTAAGTCCAGATCTGGGACCATATAATAGCGACGCGTGATACTTCGTGTTTAAACAACTTCCTCATCATCACTTTTGCTGATCTAAAGAGATACAAGTACTATTATTGGTTCGCATTCCCCGCCTTTGTATCGAAGCCAGCATGGGAGATATCAGATGACTGGAAGAGTGCTTCTGAGGAGTTCTCTGCTGAAACTGCGAGTCTTCCCCGATATAGTGTCCGGCTGAGCGCTAACATACTTCTAGCTCACCAAAGTTCATGAACAATTGAAAACTCAATCTACTACGCTTCCTTTCTTTCTCCTTCGCGGAGACGCGTCGATAGCTCCCGTGGAAGAATACTCTACCTTCTTCGCATCAACTCCACCTTCATCTCGGACGATAGCCTTCCTTGATCCCTCGGCGAATGCTTCCAACCCAGGTTGGCCGTTACGCAACCTTCTTGCTTATCTCCGTGCACTGTACCCTGAATCAACGTCAAGCGTACGCGTCCTTTGCTGGCGTGATGCTGAGATCCCTTCCTTGTCCTGGAAAAGTCGCTTCGGAGTTGTAGGAATCGGCAGTGCACCAACCAATAGCAATGAACGGCCAGGGGCCGTTGGATGGGAAAAGAACCCTCAAGGAAAGCTAGGACCTCGATTAGCGGACCTGGCGCCTATGATGGATCCCGCGAGGTAATTGTGGCAATCGTTACATATCGTTAAGATTGACTTAGAACTTCAGGCTCGCAGATCAGGCTGTGGATCTTAACCTTAAGCTAATGCGTTGGCGAATATTGCCATCCTTGGATCTAGATAAGATTTCTACGACCAGCTGTCTTCTGCTTGGTGCCGGAACATTGGGATGCTATGTGGCACGGACTTTGATGGTATATCCTCAACAGTTTTTGTAATTGCACGCTAAGCTCATGTGGTTTACAGGGATGGGGTGTTAGAAAGATAACGTTTGTTGACTCTGCGCGTGTTTCCTTCTCCAATCCAGTCCGTCAGCCCCTCTTTGAGTTCGAAGACTGTCTCGAAGGCGGAAAGCCCAAAGCTGAATGTGCAGCTGTACATCTGAAGAGAATCTTTCCTGGTATTGTGAGCCTTCGTTTGATCGTTCTTATCCCCCAGTTTTGATGTCGAAGTAAGAATTCATCTGGCGTTTCACTTTCAATACCAATGCCCGGCCATCCTGTTCCTGCATCTGAGGTCAACAAAGTAAAAGCAGATGTGGAGAAGCTTGAGGCACTCATAGATGAACACGATGCTGTTTTCCTCCTCATGGACTCTCGCGAAAGTAGGTGGTTACCTACAGTAATTAGTGCAGCGAAAGGCAAGGTAATATATTTGCCAGTGAGTTGTTATTGGCGATATCTCTAATCTATATCTACGGGACAGATTGTGATCAACGCTGCTTTGGGTTTTGATACCTTCCTCGTGATGCGCCATGGTGCTCGTGCGAGCGCTGTCTCGCCTACTGGAGTCCGTTTAGGCTGTTACTATTGCAACGATATAGTCGCCCCCTCTGACGTGCGGATTTTTCTTAATTATTCTCAGGCAATTATTTGACGCGACCTAGTCTTTGACAGATCGAACGCTAGATCAAATGTGCACAGTGACACGACCAGGTCTCGCACCAATAGCGGCGTCTACGGCCGTTGAATTGCTCGCTTCTCTACTACAGCATCCTGAAGGGTATGTACATACATCATTAGATTGAATGATATTAAATGGTATGCTCAGCCTCCACGCTCCTGCCCCTGCGGCCAATCAGGACCCCGCGTCGCATAGCGAAGAGAGCGGGGGCAGTGTCCTCGGAGCTGTTCCGCACCAATTACGGGGATTCCTAGCACAGTTTAGGAACGTCCCCATTGTCGGTGCAGCGTATGACCGTTGCACTGGATGTAGTGAAATCGTAAGTTTTAAATAGTTACATTTTGTTGAAGATGTTGCAGAATCGACCCATTATTCTGATTCCAGGTTTTACGGGAATACGAGATGGCCGGCTTCGAAATGATGCTAAAGGCTTTCAATGATACCAAATACCTACCTCAACTTACTGGTTTGGATAAACTTTACGATGAGGGTGAAGAGGCGTTAGAAAAGGTTGATTGGGATGAGGATGAGGATTTCTGAGCTAACTGCGTGTATAATCAGAACAGAGGTATCGTGAGTTCAACTATGTCGAACGGATTGGAGGCAAACGCGCAGCGTAAGGACTATTGCGAAAGACAGGGAGACTTGGATAAGGCCTGTCAGTCTAATGCATAGTCAATCAATCATGAGGCCTTGCGGATTTATCTGAGTGATCTGATTGTAATGGTAACATGCAGTGTCAGGGAAAAAACTACCAGGGACTGCTGCACGCCATTTCCAAAATACGACACAGGCGAAGTCGCATTGAGAAAGTGAGCCACAATTTGCTAAGTACCTTCTCAATCATCTACCACTGGATCAGAAAATCATCCGCGGCTTTAAATTCCAAGTTTTCAGGACCAATCCCGAGTCCGGGTTTTCGCAAGTCTCTTGGGGAATATTATAGCCTCCGGCTCTTGTTCCGGCTTCTCCGGAGAAACATATGCGCCAAGCAAACGACCGCGTGATACAGAAATTGAATAGATCGATCATTGATGTGACTCATTGGGATGACCTTGAGCGCTTGACGATCATGTATGCCCTAACTACTCAATTCTTCTCCAATGGACGACCTATATGCAAAGACTCTTGACTATTACACAGAGATAACTCTTTTAATCTTGCATGGTCTCTCAAATACACGGAAAACTTGACCGATCATTTGGATCTCCTTCAATCTGGCTAGGCAGTCACCGGACCTAACTCTCGGATCCATGCACGGGCATTCCGTGCCGTAGCTACAAAATTGCATCGTTTATATTCTAAATGTCTCATGAGCTAGCCAGTTCCCCTCTCACCCATATTTTTGCTCTGCCAACGGCATTTGTGCTTTCCAAAAGATGACTCGTACTGGGACAAGGTTGATCTTAACAAGCACACTTGCAGCTGCCCATTTCGCATCTTTGACGGTGGCTTTCACTCCGTTGGTTGATAAGCGCTTCTCCTACCCGGATGGAATGGTCAGCCTGCATTCCTCTCGGTTCTCTCAGCATCCTGACCATGGAGTGTCAAGCCATTCAAAGCCGATACAGATGTCGGAGAGCGCGGTGGACAGATCGGATATAATCGCTGTAATGCCACTACTGAAGGCCAATCATCGCTCTGTCAAACGTCCTTTCTGAACTCCGTCGACGGTACGATCTTTGTCTCTCGTCGTCTCATGTTATTCAATAGCATGAATGCAATTAGACTTTTGCTTGTGGGCGCCTCCAGACCCAAATTCAGCCGTCGGCGACGTCGAAGGTGAAATGGTTGCATGGTGCACAAAACCCGGCCGTGGAACTCGCGTCATTCCATCAGGCGCTATCACAGGGGTTCAATTCACCAAGACGCCCGATTATGTCCAGGTTGTTGGTTTCATCGATCAGACGAAAATTAACATCGCTGCCGGTGACTCGGGAGGTGAGATGGACCCACATGGTGCCGACCTCGTATGTTCAATTTGGTACACAACCACCATACTCATACACTGAAAAAAATGATACCCAGCGTGGAAACCCTCTTGGTGGTCTTGTTTACTCAACTGCCTACACGAGCAATAAGAATAAGTATGTGCAGGTCATTGAGTGGCACAAGTACGCAAACTTGTTTGAGAACCAAGCATACGTTCTCACTTCTCTGTAATCAGTTTTATGGGCTCCAATACCTTCTGTTTCAAGGCTTGCGATCCCTCGCGACCCAACGCAGCGAACTACTGCCAGCACATCTACGATCGCATCGGCTGCGAATACAATGCCCCCTCGAATGCAAAGGACGGTGTCTTCGAATCATGCAAGGGTGACAATCAAGACTTCCCTGGTATTTTCACAGACGCCCAAGGCAAAGTACAGACATACACTCAGCCTCCAGAGAGTCTCGGCGACATCACGAGTATACCTTATGTCGCTCGTGTCCCGGCTAGTTCCGATTGTGTACAATTTCAGAGCGCTGCGCTTTTCTCTGGAAGCGTGAGCCCTGGATCTGGAAGCTCTGCAAGTTCTTCACAGGGTGGAGTGTCGGTTACTACAACAACGGCAGCAAGCTCGAGCATCGTCACTGACTCGGCCAGTAGTAGCAGTCGTGCTTCTAGTGCTTCTAGTGGCAGCGACAATTTCGGCGGCTTCAGCGTGACTACCACTGTTGTCCCCGTGACTTCCAGTATCGTCCCCTCGGTGATGACAGCAACAGTCTCGTTGAGTACGATCACTAGCCCGCCTGTGATTACAACGACTGCTCTTGTGACTTCGTCAGTGGCCCTAGGAGCATCCCCGCAAACGACGAACGCTGCCCAGTGGAGTGTGGAAGGTGTCTCGCCGTTCGCACTTGGTTTATATGCGGTTCTCGGTGCTTTCGTCTTGTAGGATTCCTCGAATTTTCGGTATTTCTCGGACAATTCTTGATCATCTCGGACTTTAGGATTAATAATTCACATTACTCTTCAGTTAATTTATTGTCGACAGGCTTTTGTTTGTAGACGGGATTTCTCGGACAATTCTTTATGATCTTGGACATTTGGATCATTCCATATTACTCTTCAACTCCATGTTATTCTTCACTTAATATATTGTCTACAGGCTAATGTACCAAATATATTCACGACGTGGCATGATACGCACGAATTACAAGGGAGCCAACCGCTCTTCTCACTTGTGAACAAACTACACACTATCAACTTGGCATATCCACGACTCCCCATTCCAAACACTCTTCTGTGGATATCGACAATGGATCCGTTCCTCCCTTTCAAGGGACCTTCCAACGACATTGTCCGGAGGTACGTTCCCCTCGACCCAATCTACCATAGCGAGCAACACGTTGTGTGTAGAAGCATTTACCACGTTGGATTCTGTGTACATTTGACCAAAAAGACCGGCACCAATTCCTTTCATACAGTGAGACATTCCGGGAATGAGGAAGAGGCGGTAGAATGAATCAAGGGAGGGCATGTTTAAGGTTCGGGAGATAAGGTTATAGAATCGCTTGGAGTTGCCCGATGGAATGACCTTCGATGACAAAGTTAATCGAGCGGTTCATCAAAAATGTGCTATGACGCGTACCCCATCCTGCCGGCCATGGTATGTGAGGAATTTACCGCCCCTGTCTCTGAACGTAGACAAGTTACCATCGAAAGTCGAGATTCCACCAGGGTTTATGCTATCTGTCAACGCTAGATCCTTGAGAGAAAAATTGCTAAAGTCATAACTTGAGTCGTTGAATATAGTATACCGAAACCAGCCCTAGCCACCGGATAAGTAAAAGACATTATGAATCTGATTAAAGATACAGACACTAGAAAGCGGATTGATTGTTTCATTCAGGGCCAACATGGGCAAAACTTCGGCTTCGCTTCCAGGATCAGGGGCAGGGTACAATAGCTGTCCCTCCATACCAAAGAGAGGCTGATGAATCTTGCGTAAAGTTTCCACTTGGACACTCGAAAGACAAGCAGTTGTATTTCCTCCACTGCATAGGAGGGCTTCAGGTCGGAAATCACAAATATCAGGCTCGGTAATAATCCCGTCTTTCACGCCATCGAGTTCGTCGCACTGCTCAAGGATCTCTGTTAAAATGACTTTCCAAAGGTTGAGAGGGATGAAGTTTGGACTCGTGAAGGCGTGCGGCGCGCCAAGATAACGCCCCACCATCGCACCCAAACCAAGGAGATGGTTCCAATCTGTCGCTGGAGCACCAGCTACAATGCCGTCAAAATCTTCAGGATACTTCAATGCTGCCTGTGTTCCCTGTCGACCACCGGTGGAGCATCCAAGATAGTAAGACTTTTGGTGGGGAGAGCCGTAATATGCTTCGACGATCTGCTTGCCAATTACTGTTTGGACGTGGATTGCGCGAAAAGCGAAGTCGTTGATGACTTCGGGGTTGTTTAGGAATGCTCGACCATCCAATTCTATAGCATCGTGTCCATTGTTTGAGCCGATCGTTGCAAAGTGAAGTGAGGCTCCGTAGTCCAAATTCTTATAATCGATACCTAGGGTTGCGTAAACGTCGCAGTCGACAGAGGAAGGAATAGAGATGTTTACATCCTCCGAGGCCACCGTTTCCAACGGTAAGATATCGTCCGTACCAGGTATCTGGTAACCATGCTTCCGCATACACGGCCGACGTTGAAGTTGTGTTTATGACAAACTGAACGCGACAAATCGGGGATGAAACAAGTGCCTGTGAGTTTATTACACACACGCCCATAGAAGTGACGTTCGCTGGACCGGAGACACGCGATGCAGAGATAATCGTTGTATTCTCCAGTTTCAGTCCTGATCCTAGGGCGCTACAGGCATCACGGGAAAGGCCACCAGCCAGGGAAAGGCCATGAGCCAAGGAAGCAAAGAGTAGTGGGAAAAGGTAGTGGGAACGAAATAGCATTGTTTCCTCCACGTCCAAAACTGATGGTTGACTGCTGGTGTGCAAGTGTATGGGAAGTGGCCACAAGGATCCCCCGATATATGATATAAAGAAATCCATGGATTCTACTGCCTTCTTTTTCCCCTATGCAGATTCATCATGACTAGCATCTAGTACTCCTATCTTGTCAAAATTCTGTGCTTCTGTTTGCTCGCCTGGTGTAGCTTTTCCTGGCCTTCCAAAGACCTTCTCGAAGGCTTCCAGTAGTAACCTGATATGGTTTGTATCGATATCAAGATGAAGGTCAAACTTTGTGGCCTGCTCAAGTAGTACTCATGCACTGGGAGTGCTGTCGTTTCGCGGTGTATGCAAGTTGATGGTTGATGGGAGGTGTCATCAATGTTAGATCAAGTACTATGTATGGCCCTCGGCGCAGGCCCCTAAAGTCGGCGAGGAGTCGGTGGGATCACAAATCGCAGAGGGCTCTACCTGATGGATAAGGCTCCGCTTATCGACCGAGTCAAAGACCCCTTATCCGGAAAATACATAGCGGATTCTAAGTGAAAATTTGTCAAGTCTAAGTCATAACCCACGCAGGCTAGAACTTTAAACATTTCCAGGACAAAATTCTGAACGCTGTAGGCCTTATTTAATCCATTATTACACCTTGAATTGGTGACTTACGCATCGAAGTGGTACATGCTTGATAGATCAAAAATTTATATTGTTGAACCTTGATAACTGGAGTCATCTCGATGCTTTCCCCGGTACTCCAAACGAGGCAGAATCGCAGGAAGTTCTCATACGTAACACGCGAGGGGGTGGTTATTTGTAACCTTAAAATTCTGTCGGGCGACTCCTCTGATGGGAACAAGCAAGAAAGTCTGCACGTCAACAATCGATGCCATAAACGCAAAGCTTCAAGTACTGGCCGAACCTGAAGGTTGTTCACACTGGACCGTTCAGCCAGCATGACTAGGATCGCTTCTGGAGGATCGATGTCGGCTAAAGCTCTGTAGACCATCCATTCCGTACTGCTCTTTCACGGAGTCAAAGCACTGGGTGGTTCGACTGGAGTGCTTTGTAAATTTGAATCCAGACGGAAAATCGTCTAAATAGTTTTCAGCCCATACTTATACTCTGTTTTACATTAGTTCAGCATACGTTGCTCATGCAAAAAAAAAAGATGGAAGTTTTCTTTTTTGGCTATACGTTGTCTGTTATTACATATTTGAGGCATGAAAGATTGCAGGTAGAGTTTGGGGAAATTCCGGACAAGGATTAGGGGTAGCCAGGGTCCTACCAAGTCACGGTTTGCAAAACGAGTTTCCTTGTGTCAAACAAGGGGGAAACACGCGTACGGTAATTTGAGTGACTCCTGCTATCTAATGAGGATGCGTACCGGATATTTGACGCGTAGACCAATTTAGTTTGTCAATGCTGCCAAACCCAGTCTCGAGAGCCCCTGGTGGCAACAGAATAACGCTTCAGTACAAAGGACTGAGGGGTTAGCAATTAGACGTATGAGTTATCACTACACGTGACCAATGAGGAACTGACACCGCATGGTCAACAAATATTAAACAGAGCCGTGGAATACTCGACCATACTTCTGCTAGTTTATATTTCGTGCATGTGGCACAACTAACCCACCTCAAAGATGCCAAAAACAGGTGTGCATCGTGCCGCGCTTTGGAGCCACGCTCCAGGTCGCAATTACGGGCATTTGAAGCCTAAAAACTGGAGAATCCCGCGCATCCTCGTGATCGTATATAAGCTTGACTTTCTGCACAGCCCACGTTGCTGTTCCTCTTCCTTTTCTTCTTTTACTTGTGCGCGTTTCATTTCTTTGGCACCACAAATCGACGCTCAGGCTGGACGGTATGCTCTGTTAATCATAGTCAGCCATTTATATTGAGTATACACAGTTCAAACAGAGAACTAACAATTTCAAAAGGACTGGATACGAGATTATGAAAGACAGGTTGCAAGGGGGATCCCTGGATAAGGCCTGTCAATTAATTGTGTATGATTAGTTTCACGGGGACACATCTGAGTGATCTGATGATATTAGTTGGTAACAGACATCGTTGGAATAGCTACCTAGGACTGGCCAAGGAGACTGCGAAGAATCCTGAGTCATTATTCAGATAAGGTGTTCAGCGTTCATTATTCAACACACAGTTGAAGTAGCAGCTAAAAATCAATTGGGCCACAAATTCGCGAAGGCCAAGTACCTTCACAATCACCTACCTTTCGATCAGAGCTTTTAGCGACATCATGAGGGTACCACCATATATCGCTCGTGTCCCAGCTATTTTGGATTATGAGCGCTGCGCTTTTTGTTGAAAGCGTGAGCCCTGGAGCTAAAAGTTCTTCAAATTCTTTTGCAGGGCAGGGTTCCGGCCACTAAAACAACGACAGGAAGCTCGAACAACGTGATTGACTCGGCCAGCAGGAGCAATGACGATCTCAGCGGTGCTACCGTGACGAGTGCAGTCGGACAACAGGTTCATTGAGTACGATCACCTTCGATTACAACAACTCCTTCTTAGTGGCCACAGGAGCATCACCGCAAACGACATATGGCCCAATGCTCTGAGCGTGTCTCGCCGTTTGTACTTAGTCTGGTGCTTTGTCCTTGTAGAATCTCGGATTGGTGGTACTTCGCGGACAATAATTTATTATTGTGGACATTGGGACTATTCCAAGTTATCCTTCACTCGATGTATTGTCGACAGGCTAATTTTTCAAATATTCACGACGTGGTACAATAACGAGTTACAAAATAGCCAAACGCTCTCCTCACTTGTGAACAAACTACACACTATAATCTTGACATATCCACGACTCCCCATCCCAAACACTTCTCTGCGGATATCGACAATGGATTCGCTGCTCCCCTTGGAGAGAAATTCCAATTACATTGTCCGGAGGCACGTCCGCCTCAACCCAATCTACCATAGCGAGCAATACATTGTGTGTAGAAGCATTCACCACGTTGGATGCAATGGACAATTGACCAAAAATACCGGCACCAGGTCCATTAATGCAATGATACATTCCGGGAATGAGGAAGAGGCGGTAGAATGAGTCGAGGGAGGGCATGTTTAAGGTTCGTGAGATTAGATTATAGAGTCGTTTGGAGTTGCCCGATGGAATGAGCTTCAATGAGAAAGTCAATCGAGCAACTCATCAAAAAACGTATAAAATCATGCTGTTACACGTACCCCATCCTGCCGGCCATGGTATGTTAGGAATTTACCGCCTCTGTCCCTGAACCTAGAGAAGTCACCATCGAAAGTCGAGATTCCACCAGGGTTTATGCTGTCAGCGAGGGCTATATCCGCGAGGGAAAAGTTGCTGAAGTCGTAACTTGAGTCGTTGAAGATAGTGTTTCGGAACCATTCCTGTCCACTTGATAAGTGACAGAAATCATAATTCTGTATAGATACAGACACTGGAAAGAGGATAGACCGTTCCACTCAGGACTGCGTGGCTATTAGGGTCAGCTTCGCATCCGGGATCAGGACGAGGGTATAATAGCTGTCCCTCTGTACCAAAGAGAGGCTGGTAGAACTTGCGCAAAGTTTCTACTTGAACACTCGAAAGACAATCAGTTGTATTTCCCCCACTGCACAAGAGGGTTTCAGGGCGGAAATCGCAGGCGTCAGGCTCGGTAATGATCCCGTCTTTCACGCCATCGAGTGCGTCGCACTGCTCGAGGACCTCCGTTGCAACGACTTCCAAGAGAGCGGGAGGGATAAAGCTTGGACTCGTGCTTGCACCGACATAACGCCACAACATCACACCCAAACCAAGGAGATGGTTCCAATCTGTCGGCGGAGCACCAGCTACAATGCCGTCAAAATCTTCAGGATACTTCAATGCCGCCTGTGTTCCCTGTCGACCACCGGTGGAACATCCGAGATAGTAAGACTTTTGGTGGGGTGATCCGTAATATGCTTCGACGATCTGCTTGCCAATTACTGTTTGGACGTGAATTGCGCGAAAAGCGAAGTCGTTGATGACTTCGGGGTTGTTTAGGAATGCTTGGCCGTCGTATGGCGTACCGTCGTGTCCATTGTTCGAGCCGATTGTTGCAAAGTGAAGTGAGGCTCCGTAGTCCAAATTCTTATAATCAATACCTGGGGTTGCGTAAACGTCGCCGTCAACAAAGGAGGGAAAGGAGATATTTACATCCTCCGAGGCCACCGTTTCCAACGGTAAGATATCGTCCGTACCAGGTATCTGGTAACCATGCTTCCGCATACACGGCCGACGTTGAAGTTGTATTTATAACAAATTGAACTCGACAAATCGGGGATGAAACAAGAGCCTGTGAGTTTTCTTCACATACACCCATGGATGTGATGTTCACTGGACCAGAGACACGCGATGCAGAAATGATAGTTGTATTCTCCAGTTTCAGTCCTGATCCTAGGGCGGTACAGACATCACGGGGAAGACCACGAGCCAAGGAAACAAAAAGTAGTGGGAAAAGGTAATGTGGACGCGGTAGCATCGTCTCCACAAACAAAGATATCGGGTCACGTTCGAAAGGTAAAGCTCGGCCACTAGCGTGCAAGTGCGTCGAAGTGAAGAATCCTCCAATAAATCAAGGACTCGGTGTGTTTCTACTGTCGTTTTTAAAGAGTCGCCACATTTGCTGCTTACCCTATGCAGAGGCATCATTACTAGCATCCAATACTCCTCTCTTCTCGAAATTCTGTGCTTCCTTTTGCTTTGCTGGCCTTCCGAGGGTCTTCTCAAAGGCTTCCAGTAGTATCCTGATATGGTTTGCATCGATCCCTTGGGGAGGAAACATTTGTGGCTTGCCTACGTACTCATGGACTGGCATTTTGTCGTTCAGATTGAGATTAAGTATGTCTGGACACGTGTTGGCTGCGGCGGTGATTGCCGGCAGAAAGGGTATGACACACTCAAATGATTTTCGACTGTTCCCTTGCTTCGACTTCGAAAAAGCAGGAAACACACGTACGGCATTTTAATTCATCTCTTTATTTTAACTAAAGAGGATAATGGACGTTCGACATGTTCTACGTATTTCAATTTCTTCCAGGTTTATCCAATCCAACGGAGATCACGTGCCTTCCGAATCTCCCGAAAGACCAATTGTTTTGAACAACCGCGGAACACTAATGGAACACTCATCATACTTCTGATATCTTTTCTGTTTCCTGTGTGTGGCGCAACTCAAGACCCCAAAAACATGTCCGTGATCGTCAGTGAGAAATACTGCGACAGATTGTCTCCTTCGCGCGAGTATATGCCTAGACGGGTCGGACGTTTGTGTGCATACAGCCTGTCAACTTCGACGTTGACCCTTCCTGTCCTGTTATGCACGCTCGCTTGTGAGCCCATGCAAGATATTTATACCCGTTGGAGAAGAGAAAACTTCCATCGTTCGTTCTTCTCTCTTGGTTTGGGTGCAACGCATCCTTTGGCAGAAACAGAACAGACACCAGGTGTTCATCGTGCTGCGCTTTGGAGCAGCAGTGTCTTGGTTACTGGACAGGAGGAACCTTCATTACAGCCACAAATTACGGGCATTCGAAGCCTAAAAACTGGAGAATCCCGCGCATCCTCGTGATCGTATATAAGCTTCCACTTCGGCACAGCCCACGTTGCTGTTTCTCCTCCTTTTCTTCTCTTACTTGTGCGTTCCATTCTTTGGCACCACAAACCGACGCTCATTCCTATCTTAGAGTGGAGCAGGCATGCTGGCGACTTCGATATTACTCGGTCTTGCGTCCGTCGTGCTTGCACAAACCCCGCCCTTGACACCACCGCCGGTGGCGGTTCCAACAGCAGTGGCCCCAGCCCCGGTGGACGTTCCCGACCCGCTCAAAAGCACATATCCCGCAATTCCTCTTGTGTCAAAAACTTTTGCTTATCCGTCGGGCATTGTAAGTGACCTTCAGATATTATATAATGCTTTTC
Organism: Termitomyces sp. T70a; assembly: GCA_017657195.1. Taxonomy (NCBI): domain Eukaryota; kingdom Fungi; phylum Basidiomycota; class Agaricomycetes; order Agaricales; family Lyophyllaceae; genus Termitomyces; species Termitomyces sp. T70a. The sequence continues at coordinate 44,287 of JAGGAT010000124.1, read as the reverse complement.
TCTCATGGCGATCTTGTGTAGCCCTACAAAGTCGATACAGACGATCAACTTGTTCGTGGGCGTCAATGGGGATATAACATGTGCAATTCGACAACGCAGAACCAGGACTCTCTTTGCCAGACCATGATGGTCAACTCTCTTGACGGTATGCCTTGTATAATCCTTGTCGTGGTCTGCCCTTAGTCTCGTCAATAGACTTCTGTATCTGGGCACCGCCAGAGCCAGACTCAGAGGTCGCGTCCACGGAGGGCGAGATGGTCGCGTGGTGCACGAATCCTTCGCATGGTACACGCCTCATTCCTAAAGATGCACTACATGGCGTACAGTTCATGCGTACGCCGGATTATGTCCAAGTATCAGGATTCATCAACCAGTCAAGGGTCAATCTGAAGAACGGTGATTACGGAGGAGAGATGGACCCTCATGGCGCGGACCTTGTGAGTAACTCTTGTGCCCTTCATGATTTCCTACCTCAAATTCCACCTTGTAGCGCGGTAACCCTCTCGGTGGCCTAGTCTACTCTAATGCCTGGTCACACGGAAATAATAATTCCTATGAACAAGTGATCGAATGGCACAAGTATGTTGTCACCCCATGAAGTCGTCTGACCGCCCTGAGCTCTACCCATAGCTTCATTGGCAGCGACTACTTCTGCGTCAAAGCGTGCGACCCTGCCGGTCCTAATGCTGCACACTTTTGCGAACACATCTACGACCGTATCGGATGCCTCTACAACGCCCCTGCTAATGTCCAAAACGGCACCTTTGAGTCCTGTCTTGGAGACAACCAAGATTACCCTGGGGTCTACACCGACGCTGCTGGGGCAGTTCAGACGTTCTCGCAACCACCTGAAAATCTTGGACCTATTACAAGCTTCCCTTATACACCACGCACTCCCGCGAGCTCCTCCTGCACGCAGTATCAGAGTTCTGTTATCTATGCTGCGCTGGACAATGTCACTGTCCCAGGTGACCCGACTTCGACCAGCGGTTCTCCAACAGAGACGGGGGCGTCCGGAAGGCCGCAGACTGCTGCAGGGGCCAAACCGACGAGTGCGGGGGCGAAGAATGGCGTGTCTTTTGTGGCTGTGGTTGTTGGTTTGTTGTCTCTTCTTTTCGTGTGAGCGGTTGGGAATATGTATAGAATGCGATGCTAGGGCGCTCTCTGCTTGCCCCGCCTCCTTTGCCTTGCCCTATCATTCTATTTTTTAATCTACTATCTTTTCCATGATACCATACGCAAAACACTCCCACCGTCCATGTCTGAATCGTCAAACACCTTACTTCCCGTATCCAAGAGACATTGTGTGTTTCGTAGGACATATTCCTGTGGCACTATAAACTACCTTATGATAAAATGATCTATCCTTCATTAATGTTCAAACGCAGAGGAGTTTCATCTGGATCTGATTGATGTGGAATTTTCACCGTTTATATTAAGCATTAGAAAGGCGGTTCTCATTCCAGCTGAGTGAGGCCTTGTCTTCAAGAACGACGGCAGTCTTGACTAGCAAACGCTAAGAGTGCCTATCGCATTTCGGATGGTCTGCGATAGTGGGAATGTGATTAAGTCGAGCCCAGGTCCGAATCCGATCATGACGGGCGAAACCTTAGGATCGTAGCTTGCGAACAGATGCCAACCCTAGCCTTTACGTACCTGGCGTGATTTCTCGGTGGGCTAGTCGTCCAGAGCAGGTGCAGCATTTCACTTTTGTCTAAAAACGACACCAATGCAACACTACGCTGCGTGCATCGTGATAATGGCGAGGACTCGAAAACGTTCAAGCCCAACGCTATATCGAAATATAATAGAATCAACGTGTACAGCCGGAAGATTACCCTGTGTTGTTTGAAAATACTGTCGTGGACCATTCTCGATATTGCGACGTTGTATTATATAGGCGCCCGCCAAGCTATTCTTTGTTTGATTTGGTTCCCGCGCGTTTCTTGTACTCCTTTTCTGACTTTCTTGTTCCTTTTTCGCTGTACGACGATGCATCACCCCATGCCAGTGTGTTTCGTTGTCCCAGGTCAATACAAGGCGCGTCATCAGATGCTTTGCGTGTCCTTGACAATTGTGTTGGTATTTGCGTCGATCAGGATCTGTCGCCAAAGACACAGAGAAATACAAGCGTTGTGGTACCTGATGCATCTGATGATTGTATAGGGCCTTGGGACGTGGATCAGTTCTTCAAAGATCATTGCTCTACATAGTTGCAAGAGTCCGAATATATAAACGCGTCCTTCGTCAAAATGTTCCACAAACGGGACGCATTCGCCTTGACATCTAATATCTCCCTTCCTCTATTTCCTCCAGGCCAGGTAGCCTTGTCTTTATTCTCGATGATAGAGTTCAACGACACACTCAGCTTCCATGCTGGCCATGGCGACTTCGCAGCTCAGGAACTTGACTACGAATTCGCTTTGTACCAGATGCATTATCAACCTTCGATAGGTTCACAGATGCAGGCCCGATTGTTACCATCATCAGAACTACTCAGTTGCGGAGACTTCGATAACTTTGCCTCACAAAATCCGCTGTGTCAATGGCCGCAAGTTTTTGATTCCTCGTCGGACGTGTTATTACAGGAACCCTGGAGCAACTCTAAAGGAGAACAACTATATGGACCACAGAAAGTATGTCTTCTATCCTCACATTGCATACCCCACATCCTTTATTGATCGGGATTTTGGATGCTCTAGCCAATCTCGCAGAATCGTGAGACCCTGACCTCGATGAACCAATGTATATTTTCCCTAAATGACGACCCTCATATATATGATTATGAGTCGGGTCCCTACTTCGTCGAAACAAACAAACTCCGAGAGAGAAGCAATTTAAACGAAGAACAGGTTACTTGGACAAGACAGGTATGTTTTGACATGAAAGTGAGCTCGGTGTCACTTGAACTTCTCAACGCAGGAGACGCCTCCTCTACTTCATCAATCAAGTAGTCCCCTACCTTGGACACGGGAGAGAGTGGACGATAGTACACCGGATGACGTCTTCTTACCCGCCCTGCCTACGCAGTATATCCAAGCTGGAGCATCTCAGTTTTCACGGTATTCCGAACTTTCTCGCAATGTTGAATTTCTAGTAGCATCCCAGACTGAAGAAGCTCGACTTAAATCCACGTCCTTCCAGCATTCCCCCCGAAAACAATCAACCCCCTTAATGCAAGACACATTGCCACTTACAATCAGTCCGTCAGCTCATCGAGGAGTGAATTCCCTGGGCCGTACGAGCTTGCGTCACAACTACACTCAATCTCCATCTCCATTTGACGTCCTCCCTGTCCTGGGGACCAGTACAATTCCTGACGAACCATCAAACGGTCTTTCCGAGCTTCTACCACCTTCGATAGGGCTTCCAACGAACTTCTGTAACCCTGGTGAGTCTCACTCGCCGGCTTCGACCTCTGCATCGTCTCTTGGCCCTCCGCCCCCTCTATTCCTGGGAATCGAGCGCAAAGGTCCAGTCATACCCAAAGATTTTCGACGATCAAGAGGAACTGCTTGCATGTCGTGTCATCGACGCAAAGTAGCTTGTAGGACGGACTATCGTGAAGGGGATGAAGACCAACGTTGCAAGTGTGTATCTCTATTTCTCAACACCTTCAAAGCTGACTTTTGGGTCGACAGCCAATGCAGAATTAAAAATGAGTGCTGTGTGCCATTTTCTTCGCGAAAGACCTGGCATCGCATCGCCGACAGCAGATTCCGGAGATGGTCAAAATAATGAACCAGAGACAAGTTATTTTAGCCCATCAAGCGGATCGAGGTATCATTTGCAGATGTCACTTGGACAACGACGATATTGTTCATACAATACTATATTACATCATGGTATACCGTACAATACATACACACAGTGTCGTTTTAATCCATCCGTGAACCGTAAGTGAGATCAGACAAAGTCGACATTTTCAACCGGCCTGAGCCCAAATTGTCGTCGTGGTAGGAAATGCTGTAAGCAGTCGACATGGATATGCCATCTTCGCGAATTCCTGGACAGGAATACCGGTGGGGAGACCGCCCAGTACTTCCGTCGATCAGCGCACATCGCACAATGCTCCTCCTGGATTTCCTGATCTTCAAGTTTTACTACTTGGTCGCTACGCTCAGTCTTATATGGGGGAGATCCGCGGACTATGCGTTTGTCTTCGTCCTTCTCCGCGTCGGGCTCAGGGCACCAGTTGGTCGGTGTGAGGAAAATGTACCCAGCCAGACGCTTAGCAAGGTGCGACCAGACCTCTGGAGCGGTCAGAGTTCGAGGATAGAGCATGCCTGGGCAACAGAGGACTTCCTGCCCAGACCGATCTCGAACTTTATAGCCATCTTTCCAGTAACTCTGTAAAACGTATTAGTCGGTGTAGATAAGATGTAGACATCCCAAAACTCACGGAATCAATCCCTTCATTTATCCCACTGGTAATTTCGAGATAATGGTAGCCTTTTTGGCAATCGTGGTGCTTCACCACTGCAGTGACTTGTTCTTCGAGCTAGAGAAGGCACAAAATTTATTAGTGAAAACGACATTGACAGAGGCTGACAACGCACTGCTGGATGATACTTGTGTGCATCAGGCAGATGGATAGGCATATTGGCAAGTGACCAGGTGAACAAGAACAAGAGAGGAGGGTGTATGTCAAGTTGGGGGGTTTGAGCGTGGATTGCAGCGACTGGAGGTTATTTAACAGTTTAACAGTCAGCAGGTGGCGTTTCAGCCCGGCCACCACAAAATAAAATTATAAAAGGTTCACGGTTTTCACTCAAAACGGCGGTGTTATGAGTTCCATTCACCGGTAATTTGACCGGTCAAATTGAGATCGCATCGACTAGGGTAGTCTGTTTGTGTAGCCGACGCGCCGAAGATTTTAGATATCAAATGAACGTGCGAGTCCGAGAGTGGCCACTCAGGAACAGTGAACAGTGAGCACGCATTGCGTGCGGTCCAAAGAAGCCAAAGACAAAGACAATTCACAGCGTGCGGCCATGGATGAGTCTAGCAAGTCTTGAGGATATATGTTGTTCCGTCCACCCTGCGTCAAGGGGTTGTATGGGTGTTGGCCTGGCAAAATGGCCACAGGCCATCTTTTTTGATAAGTTCAAAACCTCGGCCCTATTTTTTAGATACCGGTCACTCGGCAAACGCACGGTCACGTGATGAAATATGTCCATCAGACGCTTGAAAGGAACCCATTCAGAAGTTTTTGAGCGCCGAATCTAGTCGCGTTCTTTTTGCCAACGGTGGCCAGATGAATTAAACTAATATGCCAGACACATGCCTATTACTTGAATTCTCGAAACCTGAGTTGGTCCAAAATTTACAGTCATCGATCAAAAATTTCCACTGTTTAGAAATATCTTTCGTTTTCAGCTACCAAAAAATGAGGCTGCTTGACATTACATTGCTGTCTAGCTCCGAGCATCTCTTTTCGGATACCGACAGTGCCACTCGTGCTGTTACAACGAATGCTTGAGTATTGCTGAGCCTTTCTCAAAATAGAATCTTGGGCCGACAGGCCGGCGATATCGAGCATTTTCCGTGCTCTATATGCTGATTTTCAATTTTCAACCAGGAACAGAACGAACAATGTCATCTTCAGTCTTTAATCATTGTTTAAAGACTACAGGACCGCTTGAAATCCCAGATGGGCGACTTGAAAGCACCATGCACGATCAATCAAACACTATTATCAAAAGGACAGTGCAAACTCATCATCATGATGTGTGATGAATCCACCACCTCGATTGACGAATGCTGAGAGGTTTCCACCGGTTGAAAATTGAGATACCTCCGAGGCTGATAGATTGCGCCGTGATGCCTTGCAAGCAGAAATGGCTCAAGTCGAAAGGCATAATGTCACTAAATTATTCAGGAAGACTTCGATTTGCTTGAATTGTTAAGACTCCTACGAGAATTTGGCCCTGGACCCACGTGGATACGAGTTGATTGTGCGACTGGAATAATCTCCCTCGGGGCGCTCAACTGTGGCTGTGAAATACAGCCATTGTACTAGCAGCGGTGTATAACAAAGTACGGCATCAATGTATTTGATGATACTCTCCTTCACAGCATTGATTATTATGCCGAATCGATCAAATTCGTTTCAAATGAGTTTTTAAGGGATAATAGCTAAGCTCATTGGGGACACCTGGTATTGCCCCAGCTAGTGACGCGCAGTCTACGCGGATTTCGGGCCGTGGTTGGATATTCGGCGCTGAAATTCTGCCGATATCCGGGAGAGCAACCGAGGGCTTGATTACAGCTATGGTGGGTCTCAGCTACTTATGTTTTCACGAACCATATTCATGGAGACAGCCCCATTCCTTCGTAGTTTGATATGTACAGAATGAATCAAGCGAGGGTCACGGAGCTGAGCTGAAGCTCGTCAATGGTCAGGCACGATATTCACTCATTCCGCATCGGCCGTTTTTAAACCCAAAAAGGTCTACGCGAGGTGTTACCTCGGCGTATATATTAGAGGTCAGATGAATGTTGGAAACGAGGCAAAAACCAAGGGGTTGCTAATATAACAAGCCCCGGTGATCGAGACCTGGATGTATGTGGAGGACAGGGTAGCTTTGTTTTTATTAACGGTATATACCGTACATGCGTCTACCCGCGGGCTTGGTAGATACCATAGTACACTAGTACACTATTCAGGGCATAGCTGGCGTAGTCCAAGAAAGTCCATCCTTTTATTTCCAGACGTGCAGGAGATGATAATAGTGTTGATCAACATTCCAAGATGTATTCGTACAGCATTATTAAAGACGTCTTTGGAAAGAAGATATCTGACTCCAGGAGACAATCATTCGCACAATATAATTCGTTCATCTTCAGAATTTTCAAAGGGCCGAAAAATCAAGCTCTAGGATTTTCGGAGGGTTTCGAATACAAAGAATGTATAGACCCATGCAATCCAAAGCTTGCTCATGGAAGGTTCTCAAGTTGATCGATCGGACGGACCTTCAATGATTTTGGTCACTTCCAGAACTTCTTTTTCGACCCAGCCAGCGCCCACTAACGCCCACTGATGCCCACTCTCCTCCATTCATCCCAGCCGTGTGTATGTATAATTTCGGCAACAACTCCCCCAACGCAATGACCGGCATTCATTCTGTTGCTCGCCTCGCACTTGTCAGCCAACGATTCTTGTTTTCCGGTGTCTACTTATGGTTCGGTAGGTAGAGCTGTTGTGGGGTTAGCTTACTCCAGATAACGAGTCGTCACCCACACCTCAGTGAGCTTATCTACACCGGGTTGTCGTTGCCAGGCACTTGAATGGGGACGTGTCCATGCTCTCTACAATTCCGAGCCGAACGGCGGGACCATGTACCGTTGATGAGCTTTGGCATTGGGTGCGAGTGGTTTTTACGGGAAAAATTGGCTCCACAATTGACGGTTGGCATTGGGAGAATATCTGATGATGATGAGAGCACTACATCAATTGTAGTGCTGATATTAGGCACTGCCGCTGAGCAATCCCGCGCCAACCCACCTGGGTGCCAGCAGATGATGTGTGTAGGTGATACATCAAACTTGGAGCCTAGGCAGTTGGGGCTAAGTTGACTTATGCCGAGAGGCACTTATCAGAAGCCCTACCGTGTCAGTTTCCTTGTTGATTATCAAACTTCGTAATAGATCTATCTATTGCTAGCGAAAACTATTGCAAGTTATCCAATGATTAATCTTAATATGCTATGTTGCTTTTGTAATTGAATTGGGACAAAGCATGGACCAACAGTCTGATTCAGCTTGGTATCAACTTTTACAACAGGTATAGGATACAACATTCAACAATACAACACCTAACAAACTAAAGCGAGAAAGGAATAATTTACACAGCGTCGCGAATGTGAGCCTGAGTGAACATCTGTCAGCGATTGTGATTACGTGTCAACAACTGGGTGGTCTGGAGAAAGCCAGTCGAGCACCCGATCTACAGGAAAGAATCTCGTTCAGAAGAGTAGCGACTCGAAGCGAACAAGTCACATACCAATCAATCCTCGTCAGTTTCTGGCGTATCCTCACCCTCCATGGGGTCACTCGAATGATTTGTTTCGTTTTTGCCTTCGCCCTTTGCAGCAGCCTTCTTCTTCCTCGGTGCCTTCGCCTTGGGTTCCTTAGGAGCCTTAGGTTCTTTCGCTTTACGTGCTTTCGGCTCGGCGCCACGATTTGGGTTCTCAGGAGCATCCTTCCAAAGCTTTGCCATCTGTGGAAATCAATATCGATGCATCAAACACGTATGAAAAATGAGGACATGCCTGGGTCATCGCTTCCTTTGCGCGTCCTGGATTTGCATCGTTCCATTCTTTCATATGTTTTCTGCAGAAGAGCTGGTATGCCGTGGGCTCGCGCTTGGGCTTATCGGCCTTATCTGTGAATGATATCAAGATATGGACGCGCATATATGCTGTCAGAACATAAACTAGGTAGAACCTACCTGCTTTGGGCCGAGTCTTCTTGTCATTGGCGGTTTTAGTCGCTGTCTTTGTCTTCGTCACTAGGGAGGTAGAAAAGCTATGAGGTTCTGTCATGGGTCACTCACTAATCGAGCTTACCGGTAGCAGTCTTTGCCATTGCGTCTATGGGAAACGGGTGTATGCGATGGACGGGATGGAGAGATGGGGGTTAGGAACAAAGGACGAAAATCAACGAATGTGTAAAATGCCTCAGATATAAACGCGTGAGGCGGAATTTGAAAAGTGCGACGCGTTTTCTTTCAACAAACTCACGTGGAGATGGTCCGTGCACGTCGATCTGACATGTGAGATCTCCGAAATTCGTTGCGTAATACGGCCAACATTTCCTAATAGATCGATCAGTCAAAAGTGTAGATCCTCCATACGACTTGAAAAAAATGAGACTCCGCTTTAGGCCGCCGTTATAAGGATTACAAGGCACATTTAAGTTGCCACGACTCTACTTTCTTCAGTTTCTGTTGAGGTTTCCTCTCTGTTCACTGTCTAATTGCTATAGACGTCGTCTCAAGATGTCCCCCTCCACTCGTTTTTCTGCCCTTCTCGCCCTCGTTGCCTCCATTTCGGCCGTCAATGCTCAGGTTAACCCTTCTATGAGCACTTTCCCCCCTACCCCTCTCGCGGACAAACACTTTTCTTACCCGACTGGAATTGTAAGAGCCCAAGATCTAATCTTTTACCAACGTATCGATCTGATGTTGTGATTATAGCCCTACAAAGTCGACACTGACCAGGGTCTTATCCGTGGCTTCCAGCATGGCTACAACCTTTGCAACTCGACTACGGAGAACCAGCAGTCACTGTGCCAAACCTCGTTCCTCAACTCCATTGATGGTGTGTCGTCTGTCACATGTCGTTTCACTTACCATTTGGGGGCTCATTGAAAAAATCCATAAGACTTCTGTCTTTGGGCACCTGACCCCGTTAATTCGACTGTCGCCGACCGGGAAGGAGAAATGGTTGCTTGGTGCACGAAGCCTGGTCGTGGCACTCGTTTGATTCCTGCTGGTGCCCTCAAGGGCGTCCAGTTCATGCGTACCCCTGACTACGTTCAAGTCGTCGGCTTCATTGATCAGACCCAGATCAACATTGCACTCGGCGACTACGGTGGAGAGCTTGATCCTCATGGTGCCGATCTTGTGAGTCTTTTGACTTCTCGACTTCCATTTCGTTATCTGGCGCTTCTTTTCATTGACTTTCTTTTTTCTTTCCCAATGTCATGTTTCTCGGTCATCCACTTCCATTCTGCCACCTCTTCCTGCATTCACTCTCTATTCATATCGTCTTTTGTATTGTTGGCTTTCCCATGTGAACCCGACTGGTTCCGGCGATATTATTCCGATCACTGCCCCTGTCGCAATATTTGATGTGTGTAACGGCCGCTGACATTTTTCCCCTGATAGCGTGGCAACCCTATGGGTGGTATCATGTTCTCCAATGCCTGGTCCAACGGCAACACCAACTCGTACAAGCAGGTTATCGAATGGCACAAGTGCGTAGCCTACCTGTCCTGCTTGACTTCATTCTAATCATAATTTCATCAGTTTCATGGGTGGCAACGGGTTTTGCTTGAAGGCTTGCGACCCTGCCGGCCCAAACGCCGCAAAATTCTGCCAACACATCTTCGATCGTATCGGATGTGCCTATAACGCACCCAACAACGCACAAAATGGTACCTTTGAGGCATGCCTTGGCGACAACCAGGACTTCCCCGGTGTGTACACCGATGCCGCCGGTGCCGTGCAGACCTACACCCAGCCTCCTGAGGCCCTTGGTGCTATCACCACAATGCCTTACCAGCCCAAGGTCCCCGCCAGCTCCAGCTGTACTCCTTACCAGTCTGCTCAGCTTTACAGCTTGATCGCTACTGTCAGCGGCAACGCTCCTGTTGCAACTCCTACTCCGACTGTCAGCGGGGCCCCTGATCAGGCATCCGGTGCGAGCAAGGCCCCTGTATCGTCTAGCAAGACTGCGAGTGCTGCCACTACTAGCACGACTGACAACAGTGCGTCCACCGTCGCGGTGTCCAGCATTGTTGGTCTCGTCGGTGTTGTCTTCTCCGCGATCTTCTTCTCATAGGTATGAATGAGGATGGAATGGTTTTTATGCATTATGATTGTACATACACGCTATCTTCATTTCTCATTGGCATTCGCATTGACTACACGCAGACTACTTCGATTTATAAGCTGACAGACACTCAGTGCAGCGCTGGTACTCCGGATAGGAGGAAAATTACTTACTATCATACGGACCGCAGTTGATCTATTACACTTATACCACTTTTTTCTTTTTGTTTCATTGGATATATGTAAGAGTGGTACTTGAGTGATGATTGTTCAGAGTTCCATACAATTCCGATGGTGTGTGATTGGAGAAACGCTCACTTTCCTCTGATGTCAATTTTGTTAACGTTGACATCAATGCGACTTCTGTTGCATTCCGCAAAACTTTGATCGGTAATCGGAGCCGAGGTTGCCATGTTGTGTGGACCATGGTCGCCCATCCATTCGTTTCCACAACTTTCTACGTGCAAGGACGATGTCGAAGTACAGCACGGAATGGTTAAAGGTTTCTGAGCCTGCTCCGCACGTTCTTCATGTCGAGCTCTCGCGGTATGTTTTCTGCTGTGCCTACATCGATTATTAACAGTTTAACAGGAGCCCAGTCAACGCGTTCTCTTCTGAGTAAATGGACCTTCCCGCTTATGGAGTATTAGCGTAATCATTTTACACAGGTACTGGCGGGAGTACGGAAGATTTTTCGAGACATTGATGAGAGCACATGCAGCGGGGGAAGACATACGAGCCGTGATTGTTTCATCAGCTGCTTCTAAGATCTTCACCGCCGGTCTAGATCGTCAGTTTGTTCTTTTTGATCCACTTAAGTATATTCACCTATATACAGTAAAATCTGCCGCTGGTCTGGCCTTAGTCGCCTCCGATACTGCACACGACCGCGCACGCGCCTCCCTCGCTCTGCGCAATACCATCCTAGAGTTCCAAAATGCTATCGGAACTCCTGATCGGTGTCCGTTCCCTGTCATTGCAGCTGTTCACGGACCCGTCGTTGGCCTCGGCGTCGATATAATCGCAGCGTGTGACGTGCGTTACGCCGCATCCAACGCAACCTTCTCTATCAAGGTATTGAACAGACTATTTTAGCTTTCGAAGGGGCTAACGTTGTCGTAGGAGGTAGATGTCGGCCTTGCCCCCGATGTTGGTACTCTCGCGCACTTACCGAAGGTCATGGGGAACTTGTCAGCCGTCCGTGAACTGACATATACCGGTCGGTTCTTCTCCGCAGCGGAGGCTCATAATTTTGGACTCGTCTCGAAGGTAGTAGAAGGTGGCCGCGACGGTGTTTTCGCCGCGGCACTGGAGCTTGCAAAGGTTATCGCCACGAAGAGTCCTGTAGCAGTGACGGGCGCGAAGCACTTGATAAACCATTCACGAGACCACAGGTATGTTTTGTCGACATTTGCCTGGTTTTTACGTATAAATTCTGTGTTATAGCGTGGAGGACAACCTTTCTTACACTGCCACTTGGAATGCAGCAGCATTGATGACTACGGTACGTATGCATCCCGCTTGTTCGTACTCATTTTAACCTGATATACTATAAGCAGGATATTTCAGAAAATGTTCAGGCTATGGCAGCCAAGCATCCGCCCAAGTTTACCCCCTTGGGCGTTCCATCGAAGCTGTAGTCTTCATGTATAAGATTGTTCATACAATTAATTTTTAGGTTGAAAATCTACTTACTGCTTATCATGACAAACCCCCTCAGCCACTATCTGCCCCAAGGTATCATTCCTACCATTTCAGCAGTCCCTTCTCAAATAATGTTCCTCTGGTGCTCGTAATTGGGTTACCATCTAATTATCAACCCGCATGGCTGGCGAGATCGAGATCAATACCCATCGTTCCCAAGTTATTTAAGAATACCTACATTATGGCCGCATGTGATACATATTTAGCAGCGTGGTGCAGCTCAATCCTATGAAAAGTGTGATCCATATCTCTGAGGACATCACATTCCTGGAACGATTGATATCACACGTGCAAGGGTAACATGCCTGGCTGACCCTGGTAGCCCGCATCCTTTGATGAGATCACAGGTAGTCGTACAGCGGTTCAAGCCGTGATACGCTGAAATTACGACAGATCACAGACAAGGAAGGAACTAGAGGTCGATGTCATCTATATCCTGCACGAACCTGGATGAGTAAGAGACGAGGCTATCACTTAAAATACAGCTGCATGACTTGCGCAGCGGATCTGACCAGTGCGCTCCCATAATCCGTTAATGGTTTGTTTTTAGGCGGACAAATGCAAGGGAATACGGAGCAATGGTAACAATTCAATAATGCCTCTTGATGTCTGTCCACCTACCCTTTAACGGGACTCTGACACTCCGTGATAATTTGTAAAAATTATCATGGCGACCGAAGTCTCACCTTCTGGGAATTTTAGAAAGAAAGTCGTTGATATGGAGCTCCTTAACTCAGTACACAATTGGGTAATCAGCAGAAAGGGCACCGAGAAGCCACCGACATTTTGTTGAGTTCCTGTCACTGGGCCATACAAAAACCATCGAGAAAGTCGTCATGCATGGTGTTAGAGCACATGTTGCCGTAGTGAATAGTGGTCAATTATAGAACCGAAGGCACATTGTGGAAGTTTGTATAAAATCATAAATGCACAATTGCAGCGAGAGGATAACAATAACTAGGTAGAAAGAGATTAAAGACATAGAGCTTCGAAGTGTGATTTGATTATGAAACATGCTTGACCACATGCACGAAATAATGACAGAAAAAGCCTTTTTTTTGAGTGGTATCATAGTCGCAAATCTTACCATTACCAAATGTCCTTCCCTCCGCGAACAGGTGTTCTCCGTTCGATGAAGATCCCTCATCGTACACTCATAGTTCACCAGATATGAGACCCTTTCAAGAAAGAAAAATTCAGTAATACAAAAATATGTAAATCAAGGCCCTGTATGTGGTTACGGGCACCTAGTATGTACATTGAGTGTCAATTGCAAGTGAGTAACAAAAGACAAGAGAGTTTTGGGGATAATATAACAAGCTAGTATGCCTTACCGCAGCAATGATGCGCAACGAATCCACCAGTTATTTTGTGGTGTGTTTAAACAACCACCAACTTACCTGTCATCCATCGAGAAACATCATCATCAATATACCCATGTTCATCAAGCCCTTGAGGCGACGAGCGGGAAGGGACGCAAATGCTTGACTGCCACCACCGACGTTTAAGGTCACGTTTACGCTCGCTAGATTTGAAAAGACATTGGGCCTCGTCAAGGCTCGATCGAGTGCAGGCCAAAAGTCGTAGCAATCGACAGATGCTACATCCCTTGATGTGATTGCAAATTTCCAGACATCATAGAAATCGATACAAATTTTGAGATGCATAAGCATACTTGTACCCTCGGTTTTGGATAGAGCATGTGCGAGGTGAGGCAGGGGATCATTGGGATGTCCTCGTGAGAACTTTGTGCTCACTGAGAGCGACAGAAGAGAAGGCAGCGCATCGAATGATGGAAGAAAGTCATGAATTGGCGCTTGAGAGTAGTGAGAGGCGATCGGTAAACTTATGTGCGCAGAACATACCGGCCTTGGCATCACCGAGGCCTGTTAATACGATTCCTTGAAGTGCTTTTCCAGCGACTTCAAAGATTGATTGTCCAGGATTTTCTGAGAGTTCAAGATATTTGAGACGCGTTAAGAATAAGTGGGCATCCTCGTGTGTCAGGGCGGTGTACAGTCTCTCCCAGCATTGTGGGGAGTTATGTATTTTGAGGGACTCCAGATATCCAGGTTGCATCGTCACTTCAAAAGGTGAAGGTCGACTCAAAGGCCGAAGAGAGTTAGTGAGTTGAGGCGTGCAGTTATTTAGAATGAGACCTTTCAATAAGACGTTACGACCAAGCAGTTGTTCCATAAGTATATTTTCGACGTAACTCAAAGTCAAGGTCGAAGATGAAAGATTGCAGATTGAGAGTCGAAGTTCAGAAGGAAGGTTATTCCACGATACAAGATGTTCATCGCGGAGGGTAAATGAATGTAGATTATGCAACATCTGGAGAAGAGGTGCCAGTGTATGTTCTACGGTGACCCATCGACGGGAACGATACTCGTCATGAGGTCTGGATATGACTTCCAGTTTACGAATGTAGTTCGCCAAAGAAAGATTGCCCGCAACTACGCTGTGAAGTCGACGACAACTAGCTGGATCGACAAGGGAAATCTCGGCGAAAAGGAATTTCCGGCAGTAGGAAAGAAAGGGCGGCGAAACTAAAGAACAGTTGTGTAGGCTGAGAACATCAAGGGAGAGGCGATCCAGAATGTTGTAGATGACTTCTAGGGGTATGGAAAGCGACATAGTCGCCATGGAAGCCCACGACTAAATTGAGAAAGCATACTTAAGAGGAACGGAACGAACGTCAGTGATTGCGCTCGAGCGGGCCGGAGTTCCCGCGATCTGCTGTACTGCAAGAGAAACGGTGAGACACTTGACACTCGATTCTTTCGCTCTCTGACACAGTAAACTGGTGTTCCGAGCGTGAATTCTTCTACTCTGAACGCATTGGTGTCAGTTGCTTCACACCGCGATGGTTCCCATTTCTGCTCATCCTATAGTTCAGAATTACAAACAGGAATTGATTATTGCGAAACAAGTCATTTAAGATTAGTCGGAGTTCATCATTCCCTTCGACTCGTGCGTAGGACCTCGAAAGCAAGTTATAATTATAATCTCGTATCTGGAGAGATCTGTCATCCTCTAATTGTCCATCTTTCCAAGTCATTTCCTTTTATCCGAGGTGATTCCAGGTCCCTTCATCCCAAGATAGGATCGACGTCGACTTGGAATAAAAGAAGTCCAAAAATGAACGTCTGTGGTGTCCAAGTTCTACGATTCTCAGCGGACCTCAGCGCATCACAACAAAATGTTCCGATTGCGAAATAATGATTTCCATTGTTGTTCCGCATCAGTCTTTTGTCAGCACTGTTGATCCTAGTCAGCAGTCCTCGTTAGGCCTGCGAACTCGAAGGAGTCATTACGATAGCAGGAATTGGCTTGACTACGTCAGTGAATTTACATAAGTGTGGCCTTGTCACGGAGAAGCGTCGACTATTCAACGGGGCAAGTCAAAATATTATGACAAAAAATCTGACGTAAAATTCGGCAACAACCGAAATGCCTGCGAACTTGACAAAGCAAGGGGGATCCCTTTGATGCTTATCTCAATCATTTGACAGAGTCTTTTATCCGAGAATATAAGATCGAGACGTCCGGACAGACTGTAACCAAATTAGACTTCGAATCTGAAACCCCAGATCCAGTGATGGTCCTCAAGCTTTACGGTTCACCACGTTCAACCTGCACTCAGCGCGTTGCCACTGTTCTGCTTGAGAAGCAAGTTCCTTTTGAGATAATTGCCGTTGATCTTGCGCAAGGTGAACACAAGTCTCCTGGATACCTTGAGAAGCAACCATTTGGACAGATTCCTTACATTGTAAGTCGCTCATGAATACATTGGTTCGCAGTCTAAACAGAAAATAGGACGACGATGGATTCATCCTTTACGAAAGCCGTGCAATTTGTCGCTATGTCGCTACCAAGTATGCGAACCAGGGAACAAAGTTGATCCCCACGGATCTCGAAAAGTATGCTCTCTTTGAACAAGCTGCTTCGAACGAGCAATCCAATTTTGACCCGTCTGCGTCGGCCGCCGTATTCGAGAATGTTTTCAAGAAGTGTGTTCAAGTTTTACCATCATTGAGCTCTATAAACCGCTCATGATGATTAGATATCATGGATTAACTCCAGATCCCACTACTTTCGAGGCCCTCATCAAAAAATTGGACGCTAAGTTGGAAGTGTACGACAAGATCTTGAGCAAACAGAAGTACGTCGCTGGTGATGTAAGTGTTTAAACGTTTTCCGTTTACTTTGTACTACGACTGACTCGCCTGGCTTTTGACTTAGGAGTTGACTCTCGCGGATCTCTTCCATATTCCCTATGGTGCCATGCTTGCAGTAGCTGGTAGCAATATCATGGAGACCAAGCCAAACGTCGCAAGGTATATCTACTTAAAATGACTCGTCACTCGTGCTCAGTGGTTTGTTTCATAGGTGGTTCAAGGAGATTACGTCCCGACAATCCTGGGTATCTGTCGTATCTGGAGTCACGAGCTCAGCATAGACAGAGCCAACTGTAAATTGATCCGTGAACAAAGTAGTTTAACGCTACCTAGTGCTTATTTTGGCCAGAAATGAATGACGCATCACGTTATTTGTTTCTTCAATTTGCAGTTTGTACAGTCGCAACAAGGAACAATTCCTGGTGACATTTATGGACTAGTTCAATCCTCTAAATTTCGTTGCACAGCCACCCTGAAGACTTCGTTCCAGCGCTTAGCGTACTCAACAACAAAAAAATTCAACACTCAGGTCGCAGGCTTACTTCAATGAGCAACGGTTAATCAGCTTTATTCAAAGTTTGCCGTAGTGAATCTTTTTAGCATGTACCACTACAATGCAGATGCAGTTCCAAAAAGTTGCAGTTTGAGGCCACACAGGCTAATGACAGCAAATGTTTGCGGGCCCAGCATAATCTATCAGGAATAAAGAATTTTTCTCGATGATTTGGCAGGATCGAAAGCACTTGCACTCCTGGCGCTAAAAGCTTATGATTGGTTCGACATAAATTGGACCGCGAATACAATCAAGGGGTGCTGTGTACAACTTGTAACTTGCTCTTGCTCCGTACCAATTTCGCGGTGTTTCCAAAAATACTTTTTCACCATAAGTTGAGGAGATCTAAGTCATATTTATGCCCAAAATCTCGCAACCACCCTGGATCATTGACATTGTATACGTTCTGGCGAAGCCGTTGGCGGGGTGATCCGTTGTATATGCAGATATGTTTTGGATCTAGCATCCGTGTTCGATTCAAAGGTACTAACTGCGAGATGTGTCATCTCCGAATATAGAACGCTGAGAATTGTAAGAGATGAAACGAATTTGATTTCTCAAAGCCTTTAAAGCCCTTGTGTCTTACTATCTTCACGACCACATAACTTGACCACATGACTTGACCCCTCAATTCCGTATAGCTATATAGAATATACTTGTCTAATTGCTCGATATTCCTCAATTGGTCGGCAATGCCCAAATTTTATTCAAGCTCGACTGGTTGTCGCCACTTGGTTACCCGCACTTTGAGTGGAAGCACTCGACTGTCCTTGACTTAGGAAATGTAACCCCTGTTATTCCTAACACAGTATACCATATCCTCGAGTCGTTGTCGTTTTTCTGTAAACTTTCCACGTTGCAAAAGTTGAGTGCCCTAGAGAGTATGTACCTTCAGCTTTATTCCTTAACACATTGCAAATCTCGGGCAAAGTGAGATTGCCGAACTTCGACTCGGTCAGTTCGGAGGTCGTCTTGTATTATTTTGATCCTGAAACACGATGGAGAGTCAAATTTATAGAAAGGCATTGACTTGCACCATTTCTTTCAACATATCTCGTTGTTTAGCTTACTCTACATTCTTCCTTGCAGAAAAAAAAAGCCAAACCCGGAGGGAAATTACTTCACTCTTGGCCTTTAATGGTTTTTGTGGATTCAATTGCTTTAAAGCTTCCGCCATTGGAAGGGTCATGCATTCAAGAAACGAGAGGTTGCTGTGCATGAGTTCTCTGACGGAAACCAGTTATAATCATAGAAACCATTTTAAAAAGGTTACAAATGGAATGGGCACCGATTATATTATCGGGAATGATTGATCACAATGACAACGCATGGTTTCATTTTTGTTTCACTCACCAGTGTGGGTCCAAAGGTCTTGTATTATCCAGTCCAGTCCTTGACACGTCTTTGTTGAGATCTAGAGCCACTATGGCCAATACACCGTAAGCGTCAGGGACACTATGGCCACAAAGACACAACCTTTATATCTCATCACATTAATCATGCTTACACGGACAAAGCAGACTCGAACATATATATACGCACTACGATACAAACGGCACCCTCAGTCATTGTTACACAGACTGAGGGTGAGCTGGACTTCTTATACGAACTATCACACGTACTGATTGTACCCTAGAATAGATACTTACAGTATCTGTGTCTATCTAGGTACAGAATAGAGTCATTGTTACACAGACTGAGGAATAGATACTTACAGTATCTGTGTCTATCTAGGTCCCACTGGTTCAGTTTCCAACAGGTTATGGGAAGTTGCTGCTGCATACGCTTGGACTGAATCGACAAAGACCACACATCTCTACACTTGATATATTATTGCCCGGGAATCTCGGGCATCATCCCTTCACCCGCGCGTGATTCGTGCGGACAACCTATTGTTTTTCTGCGTCGTGTTACTATCGCGCACTGTTTTTATCCATGACGAACCCTGGCTCGGAATCCAAGGCCTCTGCCACTCCTCCATCCCCAGCCTCTGTACTCACTGTCGACCAAATCACCGATATGCGTAGAGTCGATAACTCGGCAAACCCTGTAATCTTGCCTGTCGGGAAGGTATCGGCGGCGTGGACAGGACACGTTCTAGACAGAGACGACGGGAAGTGGCTCGAATGGTCTTATAGTATGGATCTGGAGCTCTCGATGGTCCAGCTCTGGGAATACGTGTTCGACGCACCTACTGCCCCACATCCCACCTATGAACCACGCACATGCCGAGCATAGACTGGCAATAACCGCCTGGCCTGCTCGTTTATCAAACGCGCGCTGTCTCCGTCAGAGCAGAAGTTGTGCGTTGATCAATGGGACCCGGTAGCTCTGTGGGCCTATTTGAAAGACAGACATGGCGGCGCCGTGCCGGTTCAGCAGGTCCGCCTACTCCAGGAGGCACTCATGACGAAATGCAACCCCTCCGAGTCCCTTACAAAGACCGCTGATGGGATAATTGAGAAGATTGATCGTGCCTTTGATGCAGGGAATGTGACAAAAGAGCTCCTACAGTCAATCGCGATCTTATCCACGCTGTCCGATCGCTCCTACGCCCACATCCGATCTATCATATCCAGAGATCTCACAAGCACGAATGATACCGCAAAATATGGTCCTCCTGAGATCCGGCGTTTTCTTGAAGGCGAGCAGACGCTGATTGACGCCGATAAGTCGGGGACGGGGGACGTCGTACTCGCCACGACGATGGTGGCTAAGGGGTCGAAATATGCGAAACTAGTCTGCGACGGGTGTAAGTCCAGGGGACGTGCAAACTTCATGGGACATACGTTACCCTGGTGCATCCTTGAGGGAGGTGGTATGGCCGGGAAGACTGTTGAGGAGTCCCGCACGGCGCGCCTGGCACATTTTAAAGCAAAAGATAAGGAACGGAAGAAACCTAGTTCGAAGGTTACCATCACTCCCTCTGGTGGGACCGCCTTTACCTTGGAGGGCGATGCCGATGTTATTGCAGCATACGTGGCAGCCCGGGAGGGCAAGGTGAATGCACCGGTGGGGGCTGAATTCGCGGGTCTTGCTTCCGATACACTTCCAAGCCCCTCAATCACAGATCTCGAAGGAATGGAGTTCGACGCGATGATTGTCCTTGAGGAGGAGGCAAGAACCAATATAGATTGGAACCAACACATCAACAACAATCAGGTCGAGGACACAGCACTGGTTACAACACCCACAGAACACTCACCATTCTACCTCGATTCGGGAGCAACCATACACATCACGCCAGATCCCTCCGATTTCACAACCTTAATTTCGATCCCTGAGAAACCAATCCGTGGTGTGGGAGGATCATCAATTGCGGCCACAGGGATTGGAAAAATTTGCCTCCAAGTCCAGAACGGCACAATGATTGAACTACACGATGCTCTCCTTGTTCCAAAATCCACGGTACGACTTCTATCCATTAGCTGACTTGCAAAACACGCAAATATTGAGACTACTTTCAACAAGACTGGGGCAAAGTTGGTCGAAACACATACCAAGACCACCATTGCAACTGGAATACTGCTTCCAAACAAAAACCTCTATGCCCTCAACTGCTACTCTGACCAAGCATTCACTGTACACACACCACCCAACATCTTGACCTGGCACAGGAGGCTCGGACATGCCAATTTCCAGGCAATCACTCAGATGGCACGGAACGGCATGGTTGAAGGTATGCCTCAAACCTTCCCCTCAAAACCACCTAAATGTGATCATTGTATCCTTGGTAAACAGGCAAGGACGCCCGTACCAAAAAAGAGGGAAGAAGGGCATGGGCATAGAGCAACAAGGAAACTCGGAAAGATATGGGTAGACTTGACGGGGAAGGCACCAGTAGCATCACGCACTGGAAACTACTATATCATGAATCTAGTCGACGATTTCTCAAATAAACCTTGGTCTATCCCATTGAAGTCCAAAGATGACGGATTCAAGGAGTTGAAAGCATGGATCCTTGCACGTGAAACTGAGACTGGAGAAAAACTCGGAGTACTACGTACTGGTCAGGATAGCGAGTTTAATGGTGAAGAACACAAGGCATGGTATAGGTCTAGAGGCATCATCCTGGAAGTCGGTGCACCGTACACATCTGCACACATCGGACGAGTGGAGCGAATGCACCGCACACTGATGGGAAAAGCTAGATCTATGCGGATAGCTGCAAAATGTCCGACATACCTGTGGGATGAATTTTACCTGACGGCTGCACACCTTCACAGGAAAACTAAGACATCCGCCATTGAGAACATCACACCGGACCAGATATGGTATGGAAAAAGGCCCGACTACTCATACATTTGAGAAATCGGGTGCAGGGTGTTTGTGCTAATTCTCCATAAGCATAACCCAAAAATTTACGTTCGGTCAATTGAATGCATGTTGATAGGGTATGAGACTAACTCAAAAGCCTATAGGTGCTATGAGAGGTCAACGGGGAAGGTATATAGCTCATATCACGTCAAGTTCATAGAGAGCCATGACGATTACTCGATCCCACCGACTGCAAATCCCCCAGACATGGATATCCCAACCATTGACTCGCTAGAACAACAATCCAGTCCACATCCATTTCAAGCAAATGACGACGACGAACTTACCCGCATACCAGGCCCTGTAATTGATAATGAGGACAAAGCCTCAGAGACAGAACCAATTCCCCACCTACCAGTAGCACCGGACCCACAGCAACAGCAGCCCCGCAGATCCAACCGCATGCGAATCCCCACCGAAAAGGCAGTCCAAGACGGCCGACTTGAAACACGCCTGGAGAGAGCTGTAAAAGAGTCAAAGGAGGCAGGAGAACATGTCAAGGAGACAAGGGCAGACAGGAGGAGACTGATCAAGGACTTACAGCGAGCGGTACCAAGCAGTGATGATGTCAATGTAGGTCCCGACGAAGTAGATCATGCCCTAGCGATACTCAACGAGATCAAAAACATACATATCCCGGATTCAGGCACAGATGCAGACCCCGATGCCCCTAAAACACTGGCTGAGGCACGAGAATCAGTCGATTGGCCAAAGTGGGAGAGGTCGTATCAGGACGAACTGAGCTCGCTGAGAAAGATGGGAGTCTGGGAACTTGTTCCACGTGAGAAGATACCAGCTGGAAAGAAGGTATTCAAGGGCTGACCCGTCTTCTCAGTCAAATGGGATGAACAAGGTGAAATAACTCGGTGGAAGACACGCCACGTCTTGCAGGGTTTCTCAATGGTTCAAGGCAGAGATTATGAAAAAACAACCTCACCAACAGCCCGCGCAGAGTCTTGGAGGATATTGCTTCACCTGGCTGCAAAATTAGACTGGGACGCAATGCAAGTAGACATTAAGACAGCTTTTTTGAACGGGGTCCTACCAGAGGAAGAACATATATACATGGAACAACCTAAGGGGTTCGAAGAAACTGGCAAAGAGGAATGGGTATGTCGATTGAAAAAGGCAATTTATGGAATGAAACAGGCAGGCAGGATCTGGAACAAGACGCTCGACGACGTCATGACAAAACTAGGATTTACGCGACTGAAATGCGAGGCCTGTGTATATTACCGGAAGACTACCGAAGGGGTAATAATTGCAGGAATACATGTCAATGATTTCCTGTCGATTGCGAGCTCAAAGACAGCGAACGAGATCTTCAAAGGTCAACTACAACAGTATTGGACGATATTGGACTTGGGCACACCAAGGCACATAGTGGGAATTGGGGTGGAATGGGATCGAGCAAACAGACGAGTATACATTTCTCAGACGCCTCTAATTGACAGGATGATAACACAGTTCGGTCAATCTGATGCCAACCCCTTAGCTGTACCCATGGGACCTGGCCTCAAGCTATGTCGTACTGATAGGTCAAAGTTGTCACAGGAGGAGCTCGAGAAGGTTGCCCGGATCCCATACCGTCAGCTGGTTGGAGGACTCCTATGGCTTGCAATTTCCACAAGGCCGGACATACAATACGCGGTACAGCAGCTGACTCAATTCTTTGAGTCATACTCATATATTCATTGGAATGCGGCAATACAAGTCTTACGGTACCTAAAAGGAACACGTAACCTACGTCTATGCTTAGGCGGGGAGATGGATATCAACCTTGTAGGCTTTACTGACTCTGACTGGGCAAATTGCCTGGATACTCGGCGGAGTGTGGGAGGCTATGCCTGGTCTCTAGGCTCAGGGGTAGTGTCGTGGTCGACGAGAAAACAGAAAACAGTGGCAGCATCCTCCTGTGAAGCGGAATACATGGCGGCTTTTGAAGCAGCGCAGGAGTGTATTTGGTTACGGATGCTAATGAAGGCACTAGGGTATTCTAAAGAGGGAGCGACCACAATCCTGTGCGACAACAATTCGGCAATTAACCTGTCGGAAGACCCCCTTTTGCACGCGCAAGTCAAACATGTCGACATAAAATATCACTTCCTCCGTGAGCGTGTTGCATCTAACGAAATCAATCTCAGATACGTTAACACCAAAGACAACATCGCCGATATATTTACGAAGGCTTTACCCACACCGAGCTTTACAAGGTTGCGATCGATGATGGGTTTACAATAAGACCGGATTCTGCGCGAGGAGGAGTACACTTACGGTGAGGAGGAGTGTTGAGATCTAGAGCCACTATGGCCAATACACCGTAAGCGTCAGGGACACTATGGCCACAAAGACACAACCTTTATATCTCATCACATTAATCATGCTTACACGGACAAAGCAGACTCGAACATATATATACGCACTACGATACAAACGGCACCCTCAGTCATTGTTACACAGACTGAGGGTGAGCTGGACTTCTTATACGAACTATCACACGTACTGATTGTACCCTAGAATAGATACTTACAGTATCTGTGTCTATCTAGGTACAGAATAGAGTCATTGTTACACAGACTGAGGAATAGATACTTACAGTATCTGTGTCTATCTAGGTCCCACTGGTTCAGTTTCCAACAGTCTTGAGGTTGGGCACGCGTGATAATTGACGATTCCAACAAATACATCACTAGTCATAGACTGTGCAGCCTGGTGGTCGAATGGATAAAGACCTTATAACCGATGTTCCTACAGTTCTGAAGTCAAAAATTGATTGAACGTTGCGATGCGTACCTCGTATAGAAATCTACTTCTTCAAGTGTGTTGCGTGCGCCACCGCGTTCGTACGGTGTTGTATTAGCGCCAGCTCCAATTGTGCGGGAAAAATCGAGAGCATCACCTAGAGCGTCAATTATCTGGGAGAATTCACGCCTCGCTCAAACAGAAATCATCTGGATCACGAGGTCATACTTCAGAAGGTGCTCCAGATCTGGAGTACGGTCGCCTACGTCTAATCTTTTGTTTCTTCACTCAGTACTTATAACACCTAAAGATAGCTCTCACCCATTCACATTATCACCACTAATCCAACAGAAAAAACGGATTTAATCGATATAGCTCTTACCAATCCACGATAAGAAGGGCATACCGGAAGCTCAAGACCTCATGATCACCAACACGTTCATAGGGACTACTGCGTGGTTTCGCGCACTGCCCTGCGATACGACCAATGCGCACCTGTCCAAAAGCATTAAGCTAAGCGACTGGAAAAGTAAAAGTCAAGGTACAATAGGAAGGCGAGCTCTCCACACGAGGATCAAGGAGAAAGAGAGAATAAGCCCGATTTTGGCAGAGATATTTTCCTGAGTCATTGTCAAGTATTGAAATAAGGATGGAGTAGTGGAAGACGTCTACATTAGTACAGGCATCAAAACTCTCGGCGCAGTCGCCTGCATGCAGAAGAAAGGCTTCGTTACGCTGCACTAGACTAAGTTGGTGGCGTAGCCGCTCGATCTTGAGTCTCATTACATCAGTACCTGCTTAGTTCCTGCCCTTGCACTCGAAAAACAAGCGCACCTCGGAGGGCGTAACTAGAGGTTCGAGATCTTTGAGAGGACCCTGAGAGTAATGTCAAGGAATTAATTCTACAATGTATCAAATGCAGGAACTGTCAGAGAGTAAACGCGACCAGCAAGTACTTAGTCCCGGCAAATGCAGTGTATCACCTGTGTTCGCGCACGCCATCTATATAACATTTTTTTCCCTTGACGTACCTCAGTTCGTTATCGCCTTGACGCGCGTGAACTGAGGTATGTTAATGGACTTATTCTACTTCATTCCAAGTAGAACTTACTTTTGTTACCTAGTTTAATCACTTCAATCAGGTAAATAGAATTTAGTTCGTTATCGCCTTGACGCGCGTGAACTGAGTTTAATCACTTCAATCAGCGTCAACTTTTGACAGGAACATGTACTTGTTGAGATGTGCTTCGTCAGGATAGGCAACCAGCTGTGAACAGTTTGGTAACAGTGTCCCTGAACGTAAAAGGATCTCAGGCGTACTTGTGCAACGGACTTCCCTTTCCATGGATCTGGCGTCCATTCAATTACGGGCGCTGGCTGCGAGGGCATGGTGTTTAAGTTCGTGCAAGTGGAAGTTCAAGGTCACGTTTTTGATTGAATCAGTTGTGTAACGTTTTGCCTAAAATGGAACACGTCGGAATTGCACTCGACGAACCAGTTGGACTACCTGTCCCATTAGAACAAACATCGTTACTATACTGTGACCCGTTACTCAGAGTGGACAAGGCTCTGGAACTGCCAGTCATTTCCATAGCGGGAAACCCAACCGCTACAAGTAGATATCAACGTGATCGATAATCTGGTGTTAGATGAATGATTAGTCCGACCCAGAAGAAAGACTAAAAAATGCAAGACTTGTACACAGAAAGCTACCAGTTTGTATGACTGGGATAAAAGTGGAAGAGATGCGTATACGCAATTTAGCTTGGACAATAGTAATTAATCATCGCTACTACAGTTGGGATCATGTACATACACAGTAAAATCGACAGAGGCAAGGTAATTCGCACCCCGGGTAAGAATCTTGACTTTCATCATGCCGGTAGAATCTATTCGAGCAAGGGCGTCGCGAATCATTGTCTCCATGACGCGATGTGTCCCTTCAACAACGTAAATGTATACCACGCATGGGCCTATTTGGTCGTTGACCATTCTGAGAAGCACTGCGTCGAGGTGCTTGAAATTACGTGCATCTACTTCGAAGAGACACTGGGTAAACGCCGCGGTCATTATCACGCTGATGCTCTCTAATCGTCTGTGGAATCGATTTCCAGCTGCCCAGGTCAGGAAATTCCTGCCTAGACGGTCTGGCTGCCGCAGAAACAAAGCGAAATCTCGCAATGTTGAGCACTTACTATGAGGGCTTACCCCAGCGCACGTCCCCAGCGCACGTGACCTTACTATTAATTTTTCTGTCTCCTAGTGTTGTCGTCCTTTATTCTGAAGTACGACAACTCTAGGTGTGTATCTCCTGTATTATACCAATTATAACATTATTCTGAAGTACGACAACTCTAGCTCTAGAGATACTTCGTGTCTGTCTGCAGCCGCTGCGTATAACTTGCTGCTACAGGTTATGGGCCCCGGCCCTCACAGACTCACACCGAAGACAGAATTAGAATCAAATACCGCTCCGTATACAAACGTAGTAGCGCTATATAATTCCCCTTTCCCCATCTGCTCCACACTAGCACAACTTCTTACACGCTCGATATAACCGGCTTCCTTGCCTGTAATGGACGACACCAATCACACGATGCGATCACCGATGGAGAAGCTCGGCATCATCAAATATGCAGAATGGGAAAAGGCCATGTTTGGTCGTTTGATGTCGGTAGGAGGAGCGCGAATTGTGACTGGAGAGGAAGTTTCACCCCTTCTCGAACCAACAAGTCCTACCTCAATTGCGGCCTGGAACTCCTATCTTCTAAGGAGTGACCGCGCCGCTGGCGAGATATACCAATGGTTAGACGAAGGCAACAAAATCCATGTTGACGACATACGCGATAAGCCGTCACTCATGTGGATGAAACTCCGTGAAATCCACTCAAAGTCGGCGCCAAACGCCCATTTCAATTCGTTGAGCGACCTATTCAACATACGGTTGCGTGATGGGGAAACTTTGACCCAGTTATGTACACGAGTCAAAGGTACAATGCAACGTATCCGCTCTCTTCGACCACTGTCAGGTTTCAATTCCGACGGGACGACCAGACCAGGGTACACTCTGGAGATGCTCGATGACGAGCTATGCTCTATGGCGATGCTACGAGCACTTCCGCGTGACGAGTACGCATCATTCATCTCATCAGTCTTGATGCTCAACTCTTTAACAAATGATGCCGTGGAAGAAGTGTTCCGGACAGAAGAAGTACAACGTATGGCCGCCGCTGAAGAGACAGCCGCTGCTGCCGCTGCCGCTGCAGCCCGTCTGATCAAATGCTACTTATGTGATGGTGAGCACAAGATCACTGATTGCCCGGTCCTCCAGACTGCACGCACGCATGTCAAGAAGGATGACAATGCCTCCAAGTCCAAAAAGAGAGGTGGGCGCAGAGGAAACGCCACTGCTAAAGCCACAGATACGTCAAAGACTGAGGAGGGCTGTGATGGCCCTGCTGTTAAGGCTGAGGCTGCAGTGTGTAGATCTTCTTTGTCGGCCACCGCTCCTTCTGATAACATGTGGAACACAGACTTGGGCGCCACGAGTTCTATGACACTGCATCGCGAATGGTTCCTGCCCAACTCCTTCAAACTCTGGAAAGTACCGATACACCTTGCCAATAATGAGACAGTCTACTCAGTCGGAAAGGGATCAGTCAGGTTTAGACCACAAGGAAAGGATCGTGATGGGAAACCGCTTAACAACGTTATCTTCACCAATGTTTTATTTGTACCCGATTTGACCAACAATCTGCTATCAATCACTATGCTCACAGTGCACCGTGGTTTTGTCGTAACTTTCCAAGAACGCAAAGTGCTGTTTTCAATCAACGATGAATTGGTGTTCTCCGCAACGATCGACAAAACTTTGACATCATATTTAGATGGAGAAACTATTGTCTCGTCGCCAACTCATGCAGCAAACGTGTCTTATGTTGGGCCAACGTCATCCACCAAGATCGACAGATCTCTCCTGCATCGCAGGATGTGTCATCTCGGAGCTGATAGGCTAGAACAGCTGATTAAAGAACATCTTACACATGATTTGAAAATATCATCTGATACGTCGCTACCATGCATATGTGAACCATGTCTCCAAGGAAAGCAACACCGGGCACCTTTCCCACGCACTGCAGATAGGGCATCGGAAGTACTTGGGAGAGTGTTCAGTGATGTACATGGCCCAATGCAAGTCGGAGGGCACCAGTCAAACCGCAAGTGGTGGATAACGCTCGTAGATGACAGCACAAGATGGATGGAAGTGTGCGACATGTATCGGAAGAGTGATGCGTTAAATGCATTTAAGGCATTCAAGGCTCAGGCTGAACGTTACACAGAGAAGGCAATCAAGTGTGTTCATTTTGACAAAGGAGGAGAGTATACATCTCGCAATTTTATGAACTACTGCAGGACGGAAGGAATACGCATCGAATTTACAAACACCGCTACGCCTCAGCAAAACGGAGTGGCTGAGCGAATGAATAGGACTATTGAGGAGAGTGTTATATCCATGCTGACAGAAGCAAACTTGCCGCTTAGCTTCTGGACGTATGCGTTAAGTGCATACCGACATGTTCACAACCGTTGTCCTACATCAGCTCTACCCCGTGATATGACACCATTCGAGGCGTACAAAGGCAAAAAGCCATGCATTGGCCATCTACGTGTGTTTGGCTGTGCTGCGTATGTACTGGTTAGTCGTGAGAAGAGACGTGGACTCGACGGACACTCACTACCTGGAATTTTTGTCGGATATCCTGATAATCATGTTGGGTGGAAAGTTTATATCCCCAAGACTAAACAGGTCGTTGTGTCGAGAGACGTTGTGTTTGACGAATCACGTTTTCCTGGTCTTTCATTCACTAGTGCCCACCAGCCACTGCTTTGCGAATTCGACCAACCGTCCACCAGTCCATGCAACCCGGAAGAAAGCAATAAGCCAACACACACTGCTACTGATGTTTTTGATGATGGCGAACCGCTAACGCCCCTTACTAGCGACGATGAGTCTACAGAATCGGTGGGAGTTAATCCAGCACCGGTATCTACAGAGTCGGTGGGAGTTAATCCGATACCAGTACCACGCCAAGCACGAGCCTTGCCCCCACCACGCGAGCCAAGCCAACGCACACGCATACCCACACGTGGGCCAAACGCGAGCTACTATGATGCTATCCAGCGCCAAAACAACCACAAATCACCCTTGGTCCGGGAACCGCCACCACCACCACCACCCTCACCGTACACAGAGGAACCGCCAGAGCAGCCCCTGTGGGAGGTCAATGTTGGTGATGTTGATGACCACGGGGAGCAGGAGGTCGACCTCGCACTCAACCTTCACTCGGACGAGGCTCTACTTCGAGCCGGCCGTGCTTTCATCGAGCATGGTGTAGACATTGGCGGGTATGGTGCAGTGCATGCCAATTTAGCATCAGCATTGAAAGTTGGCTCACATGACACGAATCCACGCTCCTATCATGAAGCAATGGCAAGTGACAATGCGGCTGAATAGCACAAAGCAATGGTCGAGGAAATGAACGCACTCAAAGGCAATGGGACATGGCGCGCAGTGTATCTACCTGTTGGAAAAAGGGCCATTGGTTCAAGGTGGGTTTTCAAAGTAAAGCACTTGCCGGACGGCGCCATCGAGCGCTTCAAGGCTCGCATTGTGGCCCAAGGATTCAGCCAGCAGCCAGGTGTTGATTTCGACGAGACATTTGCCCCAACGTCACGTTGGGCGGCGGTGCGAACCGTGTTGGGCCTGGCAGCTGTTGAAGACATGCATCTCGAATCTGTGGACATCTCATCAGCCTTCTTGCATGGTGTAATCGACACAGAACTCTACATGAGGTTTCCAGAAGGGTTTGCAGAAGAGGTTCCAGCAGACGTCCAACGCAAGCCTGGTGAGGGGGATGCATGTGCTAAACTGGAACGAGGCATATACGGGTTACGCCAAGGTGCGAATTTATGGAACAAGCGTCTTCATCAGGTCTTGGTGAAGATAGGGTTCACTCGTATTACATCTGATCCCTGTGTCTATGTCTACCTCAGGGATAACGTTCGTGTTATCATCCCCATTCATGTGGATGATATGACTCTCGCTTCCCAGTCTCGCACTGCAATCCTCAAGGTGATCAATGAGCTACGGAAGTATTTCAAATTGCGTCATCTCGGCCCCACCACTGGTCTATTAGGTGTTGTTGTTACTCGCGATCGGGCTCAACGCAAGCTATGGATCGACCAGAAAGCCTATGCTACGGAAATACTCTCGCGATTTGATATGTTAGACAGTAAAGCTGTTGCCACACCCCTTGATGCTGGCACTCGCCTCTCAAAGGCAGACTCACCACAGACACCCAAAGAAGTTGAAGAAATGCGTTCCATCCCTTACATCCAAGCCACGGGGGCTCTGCTATATCTTGCGATGTGCACGCGACCAGATATTGCTTACGCTGTTGGCGTGCTGTGTCGTTTCAATGCGTGTCCCGGACCAGCACACTGGAAGGCCGTCAAGCATTTAATGAGGTATATTCGTGGCACGCTTGACTACAAAATCGAATACTCTGCGGAAGCGGCCTCTTCTCCTCCCTCGCCTTTCATCTCCTATGCTGACGCAGACCACAGTGGCAACATCGACACCGGTCGCTCAACAACTGGTTCTATACTAACCGTCGCCGGCGGTGCCGTGAGTTGGATGTCGAAACTGCAAACGATCGTGGCCCTCTCCTCCACTGAGGCAGAGTTTGTCGCAGCGAGCGAAACAGGGCGTGAGCTTTGTTGGTTGCGGAATTTTCTTGCCGACATCGGCATACCTCAGTCGACACCACTCATCCTAAACATTGATAACCAGTCAGCAATACTGGTCTCCAAGCAGCCAGAACACATGGGTCGTCTTAAGCACCTCGATCGACATTGGTTTTGGCTCCGACAAGCCGTCTACGATGGAAAGATTAGACCTGTGTACATTCCTTCCGAAGACATGGCCGCCGACCTCCTCACCAAACCCTTAGCGCGCGATGCTGTCGACAAGCTCCGACGAAAGATGGGGATCGTAGGGGAATTCTCTAGATCAGATCTCCGGTGACGCTGCGGGCACGCCGTCAGGTGGGAGTGTTGAGCACTTACTATGAGGGCTTACCCCAGCGCACGTCCCCAGCGCACGTGACCTTACTATTAATTTTTCTGTCTCCTAGTGTTGTCGTCCTTTATTCTGAAGTACGACAACTCTAGGTGTGTATCTCCTGTATTATACCAATTATAACATTATTCTGAAGTACGACAACTCTAGCTCTAGAGATACTTCGTGTCTGTCTGCAGCCGCTGCGTATAACTTGCTGCTACACGCAACTGTTTCAGTACGGATAGATCCAAACCACGTTCTGGTAGTACCTCTTGTGATGCGAAAAAAAGATGCTCATGAGTCATTATACATGTACTGAAAGAAGAATGGCACTAAGCCTACCTGTTAGCCAATAATCCAATCTGGTGGGTTGATGAACCAGGATTCGTTCCAGACTTAGGCTCGAACGATCGGCGACACGAGATACAGCGGTAAGAGTACGAGGATCCATCGAATACACCGTCAACTGATTTAAATTGGTTACGTTAAGAGTGCAGTACGGCGTTTGCAAAAATTCGAGAACGTTCATTGACTCTAGCCCACCGAGGCCCAGAGATTTGAGAGGATGGTCCTTTCGCTTGGTATTCGAGGTAGTGAGCTCCTTGGTTTTAGAAGACGATACTGAGTCAGAGAGCTGTCGTATAATTGACTTTCGCCTTCGGATGTTTAACATCGGTTTTTCTATGCTTTGTGAGGTCCATGCCGCTGCCGGCTTGAAATAAATGGATTCGTTGTTCTGACTCGTTCGCCGATATTTACCACCATGAATCGCAAGAATCGAGCCTTTCGGTAGTTTATGTCGCCGTTCATACTCAACAAGACCATTATCTATGCACCGGAATCGGAGGGAATGCAAGGACCCATGGTCAGCTAAGATGTTCAGGATGTGGGGCAGGGCGGAAGAAGTCAGGGGGCATGACTTCTCGTCACAGCAGATTTTGTCGACTATATAGAGCTCCTTTACGTATTTCCGGATGTTTTTGTTATTGAGCAGAATGAAAAGGAAACTGAGGCACCGTTTGCGTGAGTCGATGAAAACGTGGGAAAAGAGGAAAGGCTGGATTATAGAGCGAAAGTTTCGGGAGACTAGGACGCATTGGCAGACTGTCCGTATGGAATCCCTGGCCATCGCTGGTGCATAGTAATGACTGAGAGTCTCCCGAACAATGAGATCAATGACGTCGTACGGTAGTTGCACATGTACGTTCGATAGCGAACTACAATGAAACAGCGAGTGCGCTTTGAGTGCTTTGTAATCAACATCGCTAAGAAAGTGACGTACGTGAATTGAGGTTTGCAATTGGTGTTTCTAGGTATACTCGATACTGAATGTTTGATGGTCAAGGCGTTCCTTGCCCATGACATGGAGAGTCTCTGTGGCATTCCCGGGATCTTGGGTAAGGCCTCTAACATAAGAATCGGAAGACCTTTGTGAACAGGGTAGGTAGAGAGCAAACCTGACTTGACTGTATTAACGCGCAGTTAAGTGATCACTTCAAGCTGCTTTCGTATCTCAGGACCCTTGCAGACAGATGCTCAGCGGAAAAATTGGAATAGCGGACAACCTCTAAAGTATCTGTCGAGACTAGAGATGGAGATGGAAACAAGGCAGGCCTATCGAAGGGGAATTGCCGAAAAACTCTTTTTTAGCTGTTTCCAAGACCACTTACCGCTCTCAAGGGGTCTAATCGCTGATATGATAGCCTGCCGGAGTACCCCCGGTTCGGCAAGTCTGCTTTCTCACGCACAGTGCTAATAATACTTATCGTACCGTAGCGGTGCAAGCGCTGGTCCCCGACTCTTGCTAAATGAGCAACACAAGACAGCAACGCTATCTCTTAGAGGAGTAGAATCAGGTATATATATATTACACTAAGTTGACTGTCTACTTGTACTTTACTTTCATCAATCACCATCTTAGGTTTCTGATATAGACATTGAAGAGTTTCCTTGAGTGATTTCAAGTGATTTCATCCTCATTGCTGCCATCACTGATGACCTTGGATTGCCTTGAGTCTCTAGCAGGTGCCATAGGAAAAGCTTCATCGCTTGCAAACAATTTGTACAGAATTTGTCATTATAGCACAATGTAGCTGAGTGACCCTATTATGGAGGGACTATATAATTAAATCCAGTTGTTCACATACAACAGAGATGCAATGTCATATCTCAGGACCATGTCTAGAAACTAAGAGTATTCAGCCCAAATGAAGCATTGAAACATAGTTTTCCAACCTTGACTGCCCAAAAACTCATGGCTGTTTCAACAAGTTGGCCCATGTGTAAGCATCCAGAAACACATCTTTCCTCAGGGGTAGTCTGAGAAGTATAATATATATGATACAGCATCAGACAACATGAAGATATAAACTGTACTCAGTATTAGGAACAAGCTCATAAAAAGTACATCTACATAGGTGAACATAGGCACTTCTAAGAAGGTTCATACTTCTTGAAATGTGCTATTGCATTTTTTTGGGGTGTTTAACTTTGTGGCAGGGCATATTGCACAGATATCTTTCATAAGTTCATAGTGATTGCAAGAATTGAGGTTTCCTTCAGCAAAAGCTTTATCAAAGTAATCAAAGATTAAAGTAATGTTATTTAATTATGAATTACCAAGTATGTACATTTTTTTTGTCATTGATGAATATTAAAGAAAGACCCTGCAGAGAGTCTGATCTATCTACTTTGGCAACTGTGCTTGTAATTGGTGGAACACCTTTGATAAAAGTATTATGCATTTTTTATTGCTTTTTCACACCTCCATGCTATAAAGCTTTGTTGTAACCCTAAGTCTTCAAAATTGAGCAACTTAGCAAAGGCTAAACCTGAGCAGCTGAGATTTATAAGTATATTTTTTAATCAAATCAGGGTTAGGAGCAATGCACCTCAACCAAGTACATAGTATGTCTTGTTGTTTTGTTGTACTAGACCTTTTCTCATGCAGCTGCTATTGTTGCATAGATTGTAAATAAGAAGAATATATATGTGCTTACTTATTAGGATAGAGTAAGTATATTAACTTATAAGCAAATATAGATGTGCACACACTAAAGTACTGAAACTGCTACTGATATAATAAGCAGTTTGTTCAGATACAGTAATGAGAGTTTTTGGTGCTTCAGGAGCATCTTAGGACTGGCCCAGGTTTGAACAGGAGTTCTAGGATAAGTTCTTTTCCTGAAACCTCAGAATGGGCAAGGAAAGCACTCTTTGAACAAGTATATTAACTTATTCTGCACCTTTGTAGAGCAGACTGCTTACCCCAATAGACTCCAACTCTGCCTCATATTTAGGGAGGGGCTCTATCTGACCCTAATGGAGCACATTAACAACCTTGCTAAAGAACACTGATGTGCCCAAAATTTAGCTAAATGTGGTCTTATTAGGCTGCACTTAACCTTGTTTTGCATTTGGCTTGCAAAGTGCTGTCAGGGGACTACTATTTTACTGCTACTTCTTCACTCCTCAGCTGCTACTTCCTCATTCCTCAGCCCTGCTCTCTACTCTCTGGACACTTCTCAACCTTGCTCTCAATCCTCCAGACCCTGCCTACTTAGTTTGAAGGACAGCACATGCCACACTTATGGGATTTACTTGGTCTGAGGCCAAACTCTTTCAAGTGTCAACTTTGTTAAAGTCTGAACTATTGGAACCTAGTGAACAACAGACACAGTCAGTGTCGTATCCTCAGTCTGTATTACAAGTGACTCAATTCCTGTACCTAGTGAACAACAGACACAGTTAGTGTTGTATCTGTAGGTACAGTTAATATCTAAAACATAAGTAAGAGTATTTGTACTCACCCTCAGTCTGTATCACAAGTGACTGAGAATGCTGTATTGTAAGTAAAAGTATATATATATAAAATGTTTCTTTGTTCATATAACAATGGTGAGTGTAATATTGAATGTGATATATGTGATATTGCAGCACACTTACGGTAGCCACAATATGATCACTTTGCCTCAACACTCCTCCTCACTGTAAGTTGTGCTCCTCCTCATGTGGAATCCTCATTGTAAGCCTAGAACATTCCATAATCATGTGAATTGTTGTGTTGCCAATGCTTTTGTAAAGACATCCGCAACATTGTCCTTGGTGTTAATGTACCACATTGTAATCTCGTTTGATGCAATGTGCTCCTACAAGAAGTGATATTTAATATCAACATGTTTGATGTTGGAATGAAGGAGTGGATCTTCTGATAGGTTAATTGCAGAATTATTGTCGCATAATATTGTAGTGGTGTCCTTTGCTAGTTGCCCTATCACTGCCATGACCATTCTTAACCAAATGCACTTCTGTGCTGCTTTGAACGCCGCCATGTATTCTGCTTTGCACAAAGATGCTGTGACCATCCATTGTTTTCTTGGAGACCAAGAGATCAAACCTGATCCTAAAGACCATGCATACCTACTGACACTCCGCTGAGTGTTGAGGCAATTAGCCCAGTCCAAATCAGTAAACCCAGTGAGCTTAAGTGGATTATCTCTTCCTAAGCACAAGCATAGGATTCTCATCCCCTTCAAGTAATGAAGCACTCATATTGCAGCGTGCCAGTGAGTGCTTGTGAAGCAGTCAAGAAATTGTGAAAGTTGTTGTACAGCATACTGGATGTCAGGCCGCGTAGAAATAGCCAGCTATAGGAGTCCCCCAACCAAATTGCAATAGGGTATGTAGTCAATTTTTTTGAGTTTGTCACTGGTGAGCTTTGTCCTGTCCACACGTTGATGCGCCCAAAATTTAGCTAGTTGCTGTCTTAGTAAGCTGCACTTAGCCTTGTTTTGCGTTGGGCTCGCAAAGTGTGAGGGAGTTCCGGGCAGGTCCCAGTTACTTGATCCTAGAAAGTGATGTAAGGCGGCAAGGATGTTGCCGTCAAGTGACGGCAGGCAGTAAGAGTGCAAGAAGTACGGGAGATGGTGCGTAGTAAGCTTACGAAGCTTTGAATCTTTAAGGTTGGCGCTAAGAGGTGGCAAGTGTTGGTGCTAACAACGGAGGTGTACTCGTATAGTACCGTTAAGACGTGGAACAAAGGTTGCATGGAATACCTTTGTCAGAGATGGAGAAAGGTAGAGTCGCTAATTGCTTAGCGCCTCTAGCAAGCTCTTAAAGATCTAGACTTTGGCGTGAAGGTGCTGGGTGCAATTTGATGATTCTCTACTGACAAATGGTAAGGTATTTATAGTAAGTAATGGCGGCGACTTAGTGAAGGGTCGGCAATGACTCTAATAGTCGCCGCTAATGAAATGTAAGTGAAAGGTCCGATAATAAGACTATAAGGAAGGTAAATAATACTCAGGGAGCGTCATGCGGGCGGTTAGCTTGGGCATGCCGCCACATAATGTGCAGGGCGTCAATCAGAGTCTTGACAAGGGTGGGTGCTAAATTGTAATGTGGCGTGTGGCGGTGGTGACTGAAAGTGTCAGCTGTTGTTCATCTGTCATCATTGAGTCAAATATGGACATATTCTGACTCAAAGAGGAAGGCCGAGCCAGCGGTGAGTTGCCGGTGGCGGCGGAGAATGCCGGCGGAGTGTGGAGCCTGTATGCAGGAGTGATGGCGTGGTTTTCATTAATCATCCGGTGGGAGCGGCACGTGCAGGTAGGGGTCGTGATGCGTCATGTGACTGGGACGCGTCGAGTTTGGAGGTAGTGGGATACTCCTTGTGTGGAGGAGAGCCTGCGAGCTGGTGATGTCCATGACTTTCCGGGGAGCAGGTGGCAAGGCTAACTGTCACGTGAGTGGTTTTACCATTGCCTGTAGGTGTTGTAGCTGGCTGCGAGGATGCGTCGGTGCTGCAACGGGGACTTGCTCGTAGGGGGCTGCTGGAGTCTTGCCGCCTTGGGTCAGTATTAGTGCATTAAAGGCTTAAAATGCGTGGGGCTAAACTAGGGGCTCATCAGCGTCATAGCTTTAACCCAGGTTCCATTGGTATCAAGAGTGGTGATGCGTCCATCTGCCCATATTGAGCTACTAAACAGTCGATCAGAATTGTTTGGGAGAGAAATACTTGTCTGTTCAGATGATCCCACTCTACTGCCATCCCAACAATATGGTGGGGCATGCCTAAATCAGAGATCTTCCAGATCCTTTTTAGTTGTTTCTTGAAACACTCATTTCCTTTTCTTGTACTCACAATTGATAGGAAATCATCCACATGTACTTCCACAATGACTATTCCCAGATTAGTTTTCCTGTAATACAAGCAAGCCTCACATTTAAGTCAAGAGAATCCCAACTTTTTCATCATGTTGTCTAAAGTTTTATTCCATATTCAGCCAGCCTGTTTCATTCCATATATGGGGTGCAACAACTTGCAGACCCAGTCTTCCTTTCCATCTTCCTTGAAAGATTTTGGTTGTTGCATATAAATATGCTCGTCTTCTGAAAGAATTCCATTTAAGAAAGCTGTCTTGATGTCAACCTGTGTTGCATCCCACCCAAGTATTGCTGCTGTGTGAAGGAGGATCCTCCAGGATTCTGTGTGTGCAGTAGGTGAAGTTGCCTTGTTGTAGTCTTGTCCTTGTACCATTATATAGCCCTGTAGGACATGCTGCATCTTCGGTCTTATAATAATACCATATTCATCCTGTTTAATCGTGAATATGGGCCGTTCCTTGAAGATCTTCTGACCAGGTGGTACTTTCTCATGTGGAACCAACTTCCACACGCCCATCTCTTTCAACGAGTCAATCTCCTCCTGATATAAACTCTTCCATTGAGGCCAATCAGCTGAATTCTGTGCATCTTCCAGCAACTTTGGTGTATCTGGGTCTACACCTGAATCTCCATGAGGTATGTCATCAATTATGTTTAAAACCATCATTATGCAATCAAGTTGCTTGGCACCCACATTGTCGTCATTTTTATCGTCTCTAGCCACATGTTGTAGGTCATCTATGCCCTATGTCGTTCCACCTAAGCCTCTTTTATACATCCTGCTGACTCCTTAGATTCTTTGACTGCATGTTCTAGCCATGTCTTAGGCCCATTGCCCTGTGTAATGTTTGACATAGGAATGGGGATACGGGTTGAGCATCTGAGGGGTGGTGGTTCTATGTCAGCAGTTTTGGCTGGGGTTCAGGCAAGATGTGTTCATCCTCGTCATCGATTTCAGGCATTTGGACTAGTTCATCAGCATTGGGCTGTGGATCAGGTCCTTCACAAGACTTCTTTTTAATGGAACTAATTGTAGGAGGGTCTGACTCTTTGGGTGGGTCTGGTCTTGGGAGGTGTGCGTTATTATGGCTTTCTATAAATCTGACATGGTATGAGCTATATACCCTCTTTGTAGATCTTTTGAAGCATCAATATGATTTAGAGTTAGGGTCATACCCTATTAACACACACTCTATTAACCGTTCATAGATTTTTGGGTTGTGTCTGTTGAGGATCAAACCAAACACTTTGCACTCTATTTTGCAGATGTATGAGTAGTCCGGTTTCCTGCCATACCATAGCTCATCTGGTGTGGTATTTATAGCAGTCAATGTCATTGTTTTTCCATGGAGATGGGTGGTGGTGAGGTAGAATTTGTCCCAGAGGTATGTTGGGCATTTTGCAGCTATATGCATAGTTCTGACCTTGCCATTTAAAGTTCGGTGCATCCTTTCCACATGTCCCATGTGTGCTGACATGTAGGGAGCACCAACTTTCAAAATAATACCTTTTGACTTGTACCATCTCTTGTGACTATTGCCATTGAGTTCCCCATCATGGCCAGTTTGCAAGATCTTCAATTTCTCTCCAGTTTTGTTCTCATGGGCAACAATCCATGCTTGCAGTTTAGTGAACACATTGTCTTTTGTTTTTAATAGAATTGACCATGGTTTATTAGTGCGATCATCGACGATGTTCATGATGTATAGGTTCCCTGTACGTGAAGTTACTGCCGCTTGCACAGTGAAATCCACCCAAACTTTCTCTCAAGCCTCCTAGTTGCCTTATGCCCTTTCCCTTCCTCCCTTTTCTTTAGTACTAGCATTTTTGCCTGTTTACCGAGTATGCAATGGTCACATACAGGAGGTTTCAAGGGAAAAGTTTTCGGCATACCTTTGACTAATCCAGCACATGCCATTTGCATGATGGCCTTATAATTTGTGTGACCCAGTCTGTGGTGCCAGGTGATGATAGTTGGAGAGTTGTATACTATGATTGCTTGCTCAAGGTTGAAATTAAGTGCATAGAGACCCCTTCTTAGGATTAGGGTCCCAGTTGTAATAAGAGTCTTGGTGGATTTCTTTATGAGAGTGGTGCCGATCTCATCAAATGCTGTGGTTATGCCAGCTTGTTTTGCAAGCTTGCTAACAGATAATAAGCAGACTGTGGACTTTGGAATGTGCAATACGTTCTCCAATTCTAGGTAACTTCCGTCTTTCATATAGAGGCAAATAATCTCCATGCCTGTGGCAGAGACTGTGGATCCTCCAACACCTCAAATAGGGTGATCAGAGATTGGTACAAGTGAAATCAAGTCGGATGCCTCAGGAAAAATGTGCACAGTGGCACCAGAATCCAGGTAGAAAGGTGAGGATTCAAATGGGGTTGTTGAGCTTATTAGAGTCATTTTGATTGCTTGATTGTAGCTGGTATTTTTAGGCCAATCAATCCCAACCCTTGTCTCCTCTGCCAACGCAATCAGGGAGTTGAACTCCATAGTCTTGATCTCCTCAATGGAGCCAGGTAGGGCATCAGAAGCTAGCCCAGCAAATTCAGTCTTTGCTACCGCAGCAGATCTGCCTTGCGCAACAATATAGGCAGTGATTGCATCAGAATCACCTTCCACAGTAAAGGCTGACCCTCCAAATGGTGTAATAGTGATCCTAGATGTTGTCTTTGCTTTGTTCTTTGCCTTCTGCTGCACTCTGTAATGTGCAATATGAGCATTGCATGATTCTTCAATGAGTTTTCCTGCTATCCTTCCACCCTCCAATATATACCAGGGCAGAGTATGTCCAATAAAACTTGCTCATCCTCTCGACTTACAACCATTGCACACCAGTTTCTCATATTTGGAAGCTTGTGTAATGAAAGCTGTTGGCACTGTATTCATGGGCACATTGGTCCCTTTATCAGCATTGAGCAATATTTGCTTGCTCTCAAGGAAGTGTCAAATCTCCATGGAACCATATTTCCTCACATCAGTGGCTGATGTAAAATTGCAGGATATAATTGCTTGAATGTAGGCATATGACTTATTGGAGAAGGAAGAAAGGATCGCACTTGACTGAAGTAACTCTTTTGTGACATCACCAGCTTCAAACACTCTATCTATTTTACCCATAATCTCATTGGCCGTCTTTGTCAGTGACTGTGTGGGTGTGCACTTTGTCATGAGTGCTTCCTGGAGCAGTCAGACCTGCTGAACTGGAACAGCTCCTCTGTGCCTGCCTTTCAAGTACTCCCACAGCTGCACAGGATCCCAGATCTCCATACACAGTTTCTGTTCAGATGTAGAAAGCACATGCTTAACCAAGGAACATGCAAGCCAATTGTTACTTGTCCATGCACAATGAGCTCAGGGTTCATAATCTGAGTTGGGGGAAGGGGGTTGGCTGAACACATACTTCCAGAGCTGTGCCATAGAAAGTTTGAGAGTCATACTGTAAGACCACTCATTCCATCGACCATCATCCTTGTTCAAGACATGTTCTGTCCAGTTTGACGTGACCTTTCCAACTGGCAAAACCAAAGGATTTGCTGAGTTATCAACCTGCCTCATCTCTCTGATATCTTTGGACATCAACGTGTATTCAGATGGTGTCGGTGTAGGGGTAGTATTCTGGGTTGTTATAATAATGTTGATATGTCAAGAGGCCTTTACAGAGAGCAGTAGTGTGCCCTTTCCAAGTTTGCACTTAAATAGCTTTGCCAAATAGCTGGTCTGGTAAGAGAACAATAAAAAAATTCAATTTGTCCTAGTTCAGAGTCAAAAAAAGCAGATGCCCATAACCTGTTAAAGTCTGAACTATCAGAACCTAGTGAACAACAGACACAGTCAGTGTTGTATCTGTAGGTACAGTTAAGAATAAGAGTATTTGTACTCACCCTCAGTCTGTATTACAAGTGACTAAGGGTGATGTATCGTAAGTAAGAGTATATATATATAAAATGTTTCTTTGTCCATATGACAATAGTGAGTGTGATATTGAATGTGATATATGTAATATTGCAGCACACTTACGGTGGCCACAATATAATCGCTTTGCCTCAACAAACTTGAGCTAAGTTCAAAAAGAGGGAGTATTTCTGACTAACTTGCTATCATTTACTCCCTCTTTTCAAACTCAGCTGCACATGTGACCTCAGCATGTGACCTAGACCTGGAACCCAGACATGTGACCTCAAGCAGGTGATCTAGACATGTGATCCTTACATGTGACTTATATATCATGTGACTTACTTTTATTTTCTGAGTGCCTAGCAAGGTGAATTCTTAGACTTGTTCTCTTTGAATCTCCCTTTGTCAGGTGTGTAGTTGTTATTGCTTACTTCTATTACTTATACATACACTAATACACTTTGAATCTTTCTTTGCCAGCTGTGTAACTGAGCTATAGCTTCCAAAGATTGCCCTTACAAGTGCTGAGGAAGTCTCAGGCAGGTTCCACTTACCCAGTCCTAAAAATGGAAAGTTGGTGGTAGGATGTTGAGGAGATGTTGCTACCAATGGTGGCAGGCAGTAAAAAGTTTAAGGGGAATAGTCAAAAAAAGGCAATAAGCTTATAAAGCTTCTAAAACTTAGTTACAATTGCTAAGTGCACAAGTCAAGAGCATGAAGCGGCAGACATTGGCACCAGCAATAAGAGTGTATACATATGATACTATTAAGATGAGAAAGTTGACAAGAGCACTATAAGGTTTAGCATTGAGCACCTCAAGTGAGTTTAAAGTGATCTGAACTGTGAGGCTAAAGAGACTCAGTTCAATTAGATGGTTTGCTACTGACAAAAGATAAAGTATTTATAGTAAGTAAAGGCAGCAACTTAGTGAAGGATTAGCAATGACTCTAATAGTTGCTGCTAATGAAAAATATAAGTAAAGGTCTATTAATAATACTATAATCAAGATAAATGCTATTTAGAAGTGGTTATATAGGTAGCTAGCTAAGATATGCCACCAAGTAATGTGCAAGATGTCAGTCTCATAACAGGGTTGTAATGAAGGTGGGCACCAGATTGTAATGTGGCATGTTGGGGATAGTAACAGAAAGTGCCAGCTATTAGTCAGCTGCCATCATTAGTTCAGAATAGGACAGAATCAGAATTAGACTGAAACAGGAAAATATTGCTGGCAGTGATTTGCTGATAACAGTTACAACTGCTAGCAGAGGCAAGATGCAAGAATAGTAGTAGTGTGATAGGCTAATGAAAAGGGCCAAAGTGTCTATCAAAGTTT
The DNA here is from genome assembly GCA_017657195.1 of Termitomyces sp. T70a. Classification (NCBI taxonomy): domain Eukaryota; kingdom Fungi; phylum Basidiomycota; class Agaricomycetes; order Agaricales; family Lyophyllaceae; genus Termitomyces; species Termitomyces sp. T70a. The sequence continues at coordinate 1,706 of JAGGAT010000124.1, read as the reverse complement.
ACAAGAAATAGCATGTGCAAATAGAGGGTGTTGATGAGCTCCTAGTCTAGCTCAACACATTTTAAGCCTTTTATGCACCATTTAGCACTAGGCCAAGGCAGCAAGACTCCAGCATTCCCTTACTAACAAGTTCTCCATCTGTTACCATCTTCTTCTTGCATCCAAGCACAACACCTAAAAGCTACATAATGATACCACACACCAGCTAGCCTTGTTGCCTGCTCCACAGTAGGTCATGAGTACCACTAGCTTGCTGGCTCCCTTTTCTACAAGGCATGCTCCCATTAGCTCCAAACTCAATGCATCCTGATCATGTGATGCATCACACCCTTTATCCACACATGCTATCTCAATTAAACCTTGATATTTGATAGATACTCTGGCTCTTTCCAGTGGCTGTCACACTACCATTCCTGCATCTTGCCTCCATAATTTGCTGGTAGCTGCTGTCACCATCAGTGGATCAACACCAGCAATACAGTGGCTTAAAAAACTATCCCAATGTTTTATACTTTTTAAAAGATGATATTGGCATGAAGGATTGGAAGTATTTAAGATTCTGGTTAAATCATGTAAAATAGTATGAAATCATGGCTACAATTGTATTTTAGTTTATATAATTTAAATCAAAACTGATGGAGAAATGGCCATTTAAAATATTTACTTATTGAGATAGTTTTTTGAGCATTTTCAACTTTGCAGGTTTATCCCTATTTTAGTCAGAAATAAAGAGTAAGTTGCATGTGAGAATATATCAACAGAGTCATGTGATTATGTTTGGTTATATTTGGGAGTAGTTCAAGTTGGTTGAACCACATCTTGACCTAGCTCTACTATTGCTTTTCTCTTTGCTCAAGGGTATTATTCTCTGCATCAGATTGAGACTAAAACTGGTCTAGAAAAGTCTACTATTGGGAGGATTGGTAGAGATTTGGAGGTGGACAAGGAAAACTATCCTGAAAGCTATTCAGCTAAGCTTACTCCACATGATAAACAGGCTATTATTCAACAAATTTCAACTGGAAGACTTGATATAGCTGTATGGGCCACCAATTTTATCAACAACATCATTTTCAACTCTGTTTCTCCTCAGACTGTCTAGAATGTGCTGAAGGAGGAGGGGTATTAGTCTGCTACAAAGAGGAAAGTTCCTATGCTCAAAGCTAGACATTGGAAATTATGACTTAAATCACTGCTGGCAGCAGAACCTGTTTCCTCTAGAAAAATGGACAAGGAAAGCTGTTATGCTACTTCTATGTTGTTTTTTCCTAGGAAATATGTAAGCAATTTCTTGCTGCAAAAGTTAGGAAAATTTATACCTTTTTCTAGACTGTTTCTAGAATAAAAATTGTATTTCTTTACTATTATGTTGTTGGAAGAAATAGCATGGAAATCTTTAAAATATTTCATTGCATGTTTATTTTAGAAAAAAGAATTATATTGAGCTTCTCAACAGATATTGAAAGTCATCACATATTTCTTTTTGCATTTTTCTATGGAAAATTTATACTTTTTCTCTAGTAAAAAGAAATTAGAAGCTTATTGCTGTTTTTTTAATAGAAAAAGAGGTTAAAAAAACTTATCACCTGTTCCTTAGTCAGCTTTTTACTGTAGAAAAAGGGAAATTTTCTTTGTTCAAAGACTTTTTCCATTAGAAATTCACATGTTGAAAATAGCATAACAGGTTTCCTTTTCACTTTTTCTTA
>JAGGAT010000123.1:0-71119 GCA_017657195.1 Termitomyces sp. T70a | reverse complement strand
TCTTCTGGTGTGATAGGAGATGTTACTTTTGGAACTTGTTGTACCAGGAGGCTTACAGTTTTCAGCCTTTGAATAATGTTTGTTTTGACTTCTGGTGTTGGTTATGTTCCTATGCTCTTTAGCAGCATCGTATCAGAGGTGATGCGTAAGTGGCCCTATTTAGTGTACTATCCCTTCTAATCCATCTTCACATCCAGGGGGGGTGCACGAGCACTGCCTGTTGTTGGATGGCAGCTCCTCGGCGCTTGCCCTCATCCAGCAGGCTTTGCCCCCAGGTCTCCCGTTGGAGTTTATGCATGGACCAGTTGGGGGATCTGTTGGCGGCGCATCGCCGCAGGAACGTGGTGATGCTGGGAACTTGGAGGGAGGTGGGGGTGGACACGGGCAAGCCCCTGCCGTCACAGGAGGAGGTGATGGCAGTGGTGGTGTTGTCCATGGAGACGGTGATGGCAACAGCGGCAGTGGGTAAAACGATGGCGGGTGAAGCAATGACAGCGACAGTGGTAGCACATGAAGCGGCAGCAGCAATGACAACAGCAGGAGAGGCAGAGGATGGGTCCGATAACAGGAGCGCCCTGTTGTAATTTCTTGGTTCTGGGCGCCAAAACTACTTTTGTGTATTAGTGTAATCTAGTCTGTATATAACCATGCACACTGACCATTTATTCTTGGCATGTTGTTTTTACTCAGATACATTTATACTCGAAGATGATAAGCAACATCTTGATTGTTTTATCTAGTTACTGTATTGCATTTCATTGCATTGCTGTTGGAGTGATACAACATTCTTGCCATAGACGTCACGCAGAAAGAGCTTGTTTCGACCAGCATAAATCCATGGTTCAAACAGTCAGAAGTCCTGCTGGACTGTATTAATTGCCACAAGCTTACTCATCAGAGTATCCTAGCTCGCAGCGAGTCAAAAGTACCAAGTTGATCTACAGCGCCAATGTTTGCCTTCAGCAGGTGTCCGTTGAGCAGTATACAACAACATAGAATCTTCATACCAGTAGCTTGGTAGCGGTTCGTTATAACAGAAGCAGCGAGGATAAAGCACTTTCCAGAGCATACAATAGCTTCTCATACATAACAGGAAGCTAGGTGTAAGTAACCCAGCCAACGGAAACAGGACTACGCGTTGTCAACTTATGTATGGCCATTATAAATATATATTCCTTTGCCTAGTCTTTACATTGAAAATGACATAACACCAATATATTGGCTATGTGCTTTCTGAACAGACGGATCAAATGTTGAATACATCACATGATGGCAAAAATCAAAGACATTATTCACACACCCCATGCTTGCTATATCATATGACGGCAAAAATCAAAGACATTATTCACACGCCCTATCCCTGCTTATACGAGCAACCATCCAGATGAACGTATCACATAATGGCAAAAATCAAAGACATTATTCACATGCCCTATCCCTGCTTACATGAGCAACCATCCAGACAAACGTATCACATGACGGCAAAAATCAAAGACATTATTCACATGCTGGCCCACTGGGAAAATCAATCACATGACAGCAAAAATCGAAAACATTTTTCCCACACATAGTCCGCTGCCCAGAAAAACCTCGATCTATTCTAGATCTTGGAACATGGAGCTAATATTATTGCTCATAGGCCTAAGATGTCACTCCCTGGGAACTCCAAGCCATGGCAATGCAATTGCTTGCCTAACTCCTCCATCATCATCCTCCTTTTATGCTCTTTGCCATAGTGCACAGACTATGGCATATTCATGTGATTTATTTGTTAGTTTGTCATGCTTTGCACATCCAAGTGCTTGGAGCAGTCTGTTACTGGGTCTGAGTACTAGTTATTGTATTTCTTGTGCTTGGCATCATGGCTAATGGTTCATCCATTTTTTCTTCAGCTAACTCTTCTTTCTTTTTCTCAACCTACTCTTGTTTCACTCTCCTGCCTACCCTTGTCAGGATGGGCAGCATGCTATCAATGATTGTAGTGCTTCATATGTGTGGAATAAGATGTCAAGGCAGTAATAGTGGTACCATGTGTGGGAAGGCAGTGACTAAATGCACTGGCTTGATCATGACTGTTTGATGGAATTGATTTCAGAGAGTGGTCCAAGATCAGATACCATTAAAATATCATCATCACTTCAGCTGTTGCTATTTGACTATATTGCTGTGGCTTCTTTGTGTGTTTTGGCCATCATTGGACTGTCTTGGAGTAGTGAGTGGGTGGCGCTTACTTCCTGAGATATGCTTGGTCTACAGTTTTTGCCTTTTTTCATATTAGCTTACAGTTTTCAGCTTAAATTCCATACTTTTATAATATATTCATGTGTTTTGTTTTTTCTCAGGTGCTGTCTCAGGTTTTGAGACTGACATATCAATATGTGACATTACATGTACTGCATCATCTACTTGTCAATCTATCTGTATCTGATTGACAATGGCCAGTCCTTTTCTCTCTGCCATTTATGTTAAGGGGACTTATGAATAAAAACAGAGAAGTTGTAGCTTTACACCTTCAAAGCTATCAAGCTGACAATGATGTTTTCTGGAAGAAATGGCCTTATATACACATTTACAACTACCCTGAGTAGGAGAGGTTTATCATCTGAATGAGGTTTTATGAGGTGACAGACATGGATAGGACAAACCAAATAAAAACATGTATTCAATATAAGATTAGAATCATGAACAAAACTTTCACAACGGCCTCTGAGGCGTCGAAGTCAAAAAGCCTCAGACCACGGGTCCGCCTCTTGGATGTTTTGGTCCATCACCACAAAATTTCCTCTGTCATCCTGGACAACAAATACTAGTTCTATCTCGGGATTTTAATCACGTATGTTTCTTTCTCAGATATCCTCCCGCTCAAATATACAAAACACGGTTCATTGAATCTGCATGAAGCGTGATTTTCGCATGACTCTGGTTGACACCAAGTCGGTGTAATCTTGCCTTGTGTGCCGATATACCACTGCCAGTCATTTCCACTTACTCGTCCGTGAACACATAAGCTTGGCATGCTCCTCGAACTCTGTGGAACCTGGAGATGCGGTAGTTTAAATTGCCGCTACTTGCCCCACCCATTAATTAATCTTCAGGCCTCAACTCCTCATGTCCACCAACCACGAATAACTCAACGCACGCAGGCACTTCTATATTCTTCTCTTCTGGAAAAAACCTATCCATGTCCATGCCACCAGTTCATCTGTAGCCACAAAGTAAAAACGCCAGTCTATTCCCTTTTATGCCTTCGCTCAATCTCTGCCAAGCTTCTTCCAAGTTCCAAGTTCTCAGTCCTCAGAACAATCCAATCAACCAAACACATCATCCGCGTCACCTTGAAAGTTCGAAGCACTTGAAATTCTCTACATGCCATCTCACCTTGCCTTCATTCCAAGAGAAAAAAAAGGCTGATTGAGAGGAAAAAAAAAAGGCTCGTACCGTCAGAAACCGTCAATCCATTCCTCCATTCCTTCATCAAAGTCCCCAAGTTACCAATTTCTCGGCTCCCATCTCTCATTTCTCGGCTTTCGGCTCCAGTCTCTCGTTTGTTGGTTCTCGGTGTTCATTTCTCGGTTCTCGGTTCTCGTCTCTCGGTCCCTCGGTCCAACACAACCACCCCCCCACACCATCTCATTCACGTCATCTCAAAGATTAAAATACGTCCCGCCTGCCCTTCCTTCCTTCCTTCTTTCTTTCCTTCCTTCCTTCCCGAAAAAAGGCTGAATGAGAGAAAAAAAAATAAAACTCGCATCATCAGAAACCACCACACCATTCCTCATCCACTCAATCCTCCATCAAAGTTCCCCAAATCCCCAAATTCTCAGCTCCCGTCCTCTCATGTAACTCATGTGACTGATGTACAACGTCAACCCGATCAACCAAACACACTCTTACCGATATACCAATTCATATTGAAATTAATGTTAATTATCATCATCCGTTATATACCACTTTGCACGAATCAGCTGCCCAGAGTTTCAAGTCCTTTTCACAGACCCCAAAACCAAGTCAGAAAATTAAAAAACTAGAAAACTAAAATTAAGATTAAAAAAATATATATATCTACTAAGAACCAAAGAAAAAACCCACTACTACTTCTATAGGTACCTATAGCACTCTAATGCTTGGAAATATTCATGCTGACTGCTAGCATTATAAAAGTTGACAAGACGTCAGGTCTGCAAGAATTCAACGCCCACGCAGCCGGAGTAAGCGGCCCGGCGACATGGTGCAGTACTACGACTCGATCCCTGCGTTTCTGATTCCCTGGCTCGAGCAGCAAAAGGTGTTCTGGGTCGCCACGGCGCCGCTGACTGCGGATGGGCTGGTCAACGTGTCGCCCAAGGGTCTCGCGGGCACGTTCCACGTCGTCGACGCCAACCAAGTCTGGTACGAGGATCTCACAGGCAGCGGTGCGCACACACTCGTGTCCGTATCTTGACTCGCTGGCCAATGCGACTCAGGCATCGAGACCGTCGCACACGTTCGTGAGAACCGCCGCATCACCATCTGCTTCAACGCATTCGACGGGCCGCCCCGCATCTGCCGCATCTACGCCAAAGGTCCCTGTCTTCTCTCCAACCCTGCGTGTCCTCCCACTCACCTCTCCCTCAGGCACCGTACACGAATTCGGTACCCGGGAATACGACCGTCTCCTCCCGCTAACCACCCGCCGCCCCGGCTCACGCGCCGCCATCGTCCTCGACGTCATCAAAGTAGCCACCGTGCGTCCATCCTTCCACCTTTCCTTTTACTTCCCACTGACTCCCACAAAAAGTCATGCGGGTACGCCGTGCCCTTGATGGACTACAAAGCCGAACGCACCCGGCTCGACGCATCGAGCTACGCATTCGAAATCGCCGACATCACAGCCGAGAACGCCGTCATATGCGACCTCGACAACATCGAAGCACTCGACACGCCCCCGCGCCCCCCGACGGGCCTCAAACACTACTGGGCATCCCGAAATACCGCCAGCGTCGACGGGCTCCCCGGCTTAAACGTCGCGTACCGCTCTTGCGTCACTTTCGAGAAGCCTAAGCGCCCACAACAGACTCAGACCCATGACGCACGTGGTGTCCGTGTCGGTGATTTGAAGCTCGTCGTTGCGTTTTTGACGGGTGTCGTGCTTACTACGTCGTATTTCAAGTATACAAAGGCGTAGTGCAAAGGAATGGTTATCTCGTATGAGCTTTTTTTCTCATAGTCAATCTATACAAAAAAAGGACATGCCACGATCTGCAATGTATACCAATCTTATTATAGGTGGCCTCCTCGCTACAGCCGCTGAAGAGTTCACAACAAAGTCTCAAGCTTACTCGTTCGCACCCCAAGCTTTCAAGCTTCAAGTCCCACTCCAACGCAGTCACCAACTTGAATAACCCAAGGTCTTAGAATTCCCCCACTTTGACTCTCCACAACCTTGAAAGGAAACTCTCGAGATCCCTCTCAGGAACCGATATCCATCAATTACTGCGTCCGTCACAGACTCAGTGAGTGATCCTCTATCCCACTCCCACTCCCACTTCCACTTCCGGTACTTCCAGTGATTCTGGTCCCAGGTTCCGCATACCCTCACGAATCTCCATACTTCGATTCACTCACCGCCACAGCCAAAGCCAAAGCCAAATGTAAACATCAACGTAAACTTGTAAAAAAAAAAAATCATCTATCCCCCTCTTCGCGACGTTCCCAGCTGGATTTTGTCCGAGAAGACGGACCTACGAATTTTTGGAGCTTGGAGCTTGGAGCTTGGAGCTTGGACTCGGAGCTTGACTTGAGAGCATCGTGCATGGGCTGTCTCCTCGTACACACACACACACTGAATCGGCTAGCTAGACCTCGGACCCTCGCTCACTCTAAACCTACAACCTTTGACCCTCCACGTCTGTCGTGGTCTTCATGAACCCAGAAACAAAAAAAAAAAGAGAGAGAAAGGAAGGAAGCTGTGCGTTGATTATCATTCAAGGACCAAAATCCTGTTATATGCTAATAAAATCTATTTCTATTTCGTATTGCACTCTACGAAAAACCCTGTGATTGTTTGTAAAAATAAAATAAAAGAAAAAGAAAAAAGAGTTTTTGCTAAACGTTCTTATCCTTGCCTTGCCTCGCATCCGCCCAGGTCGACCACAACAAAAGGACGACTCCGATCCCAATCACAATCAAATCGGCCTCTGGGTGCATAACCATAACCACACACAATCCTGTTAATACAGGGATTCGAAACCTACGTATACTTCCTCTAATCATTATTTCCTTTTTTATTATTTCTTACTAATATACAATTTTCGTACCGCCACACCTCAGTCGCTTACCACCATTTGTGGTCGCTTCTGAGGTGTGTATCATTCATATATATAAACGCCTAACTCATACGCTGACATACCATCTACCTAGTTCTTACTTACGATATTGTCTGACAGGTAGATCTTCAATATAGTCGCTTACCACCATTTGTGGTCGCTTCTGAGTTCTTACTTACGATATTGCCTGACAAATCCACATAAAAGGGCAGAGAGGTCAAGTAGAGAGTGCTGGTGTGTAGTATAGTGATAAGAAGAAGAAAAAAGGCAAGCATAAAAAGACTGATACATTGTGGTCTGACTAAACCAATCTATACTATCTCCCCTGGCCAAGCTGGGCCCCGCATTATTATCCGGCTCTTTAATTCTCCCAGATGTACTTATAGGTTGTTCGGCCGACTTCCCAAAGACCTTCTATACCTTCGCTCGCTGTCCGACATGAATGTTGCTTACATACATTGTCTCTCATCCCGAACTGTGAGAATGACTGTTTGTTCTTTTTCATTGTTTGACGAGATTGATTGTTCCGTTCAATCCTCTGTTGTCTACTATTATACTGGAGACAGTCATGAAGACAGGCAAGGAGGTGGACAAGAAGGCAGATGAGCATGAAGAACAAAGGCTGGACACAGTGACCTCATGCTCAAATGATTTTACAATATCTGTGACGAGACATGCTAAGCTGTATCTGAGTGATCTGAACGACAGATGAGGAACAATCGCCCCAGATGTCTGCCAGAGTGGGAAGAAACAATCTATGTACTACGATTGGAGATGTAAAAGTAGTCTCTTATACCACTTTCTGCTTGTCAATCCATACCAAAAAAAAAAAAACACAAATGGACATCTGCACCGTGGACCAACTTGTGTTCACGAACAAAAACAGCGCCGAAGCCCATTCTTGGGGTGTCCTGCACTTCGACTTCGATTTCACTCCTCACCAAAGCTCTCACTCTCACACAGGTGCATAACTACAACCACAACCATAACCACAATCCTCCTATCCTCTTCACTCCCAATTCTTCATGGGAAAGACTGCAAACTTGACTTTCTATCACTTGTTCAGCGATCCTCACCGACTAACACCTCCATCACACCCCAAAGCACCAAAAGTCTTTCTGATCAGCATGCACAACTCATATCCAGCCTATCCGTACTCATAACCCTCGCATACTCCAAAAACAGCCTGCCAAGAAAAAAAAACCCCATTAACGCCATCTCCAAGAAAAGGCTCACACGCACCTAAACATATACGCCGTCAAATCCTCTCTTCTCCAAAACCTCAAGCTCCACTCTCTGCCCATACTCGCAATCCTTTTTGCCAGATCCTCATGCGCCCCATCCCCGTTTGGATCGCCCCAAAAAAATGTCAGCAAGTCCGCGAGGTCTGACAGGTCCACCTGCACAGGTACATAGTGCACCCATGGCGCAATGCGGTCCGTGAACCTGGCAAGAATCTAAGTTGACTGAAGGGGCCATTTATGCAACAAGGAGACATTGTTTTACCACTCTGGGTATACAGTCGATTTAAAAACGAGTGCATTAGAGGTTATGAGCCGTTTAAACCGGCTTGACCAGCCGTTTCCATCGATCTAATAAGATGAAAAAAAGTCAAATTCGTGTAACTTCCAAAATTAAAGAACCCCACGTACATCAAGAACATACTTGTACCTCCCAGCAGCCCTCATATCCAATGGCCTCCTCCACTCAAAGAGCTTCTCCAGCTTTTCACATATCTCAGTCGCACAGCTCCCTGGTGTGCCTGCAAAGGCCACATCAAGCATCGCCGGCACCCACCTCGCCCACTTCACCACCTCCCCCTCACCAACCCTCTGATCCTCCTTCCCCGACTTCAAAACCACCACATCCCCACGCCCATCCCCTGTGTCCGCAGCCCACGCCACCGTACGTGCCCTCTGCGCCTCCCTCCACCTTGTCTCGTGTGCATGCCACATCCCCGTATTCGATCCACGCCACAACAGCCTCTCCTCCTTCCTCTCCTCCCATGCTGGGTTCCAGTCCTCTGCTAAATCCTCGATCCAGTTGATAGGCATCGCAGGCGTGATATCATGATGAACCATTGTTGGGCTGTACGAGAACTGCGGCGGCATGAACCGGTGTGGAACGGGGCCTTTGTTGTGTGATAGGAACTGCCCATGCAGGAGCAGCAGCGCGGGATGCAGGCATGGGTCCATTGCAAGTCGGTGGGTGTGGATGAAGGTTTTGGTCGTTGGGGAAGGAGCGGGGGCGTCCAGGTCCAGTGGGTTGAGCACCGCAGGTGACGTTTTAGGACACGAGGCGATCCAGCCATCCAGCTTCACCGGTGGCGGGTCGTTGATGTCTAGAACTAATTAGAGTACGCATAAGTAACGATGCTCGAGGATCAGAAAATTTACATACATGTTCCGGCAGCAGCATGTTTGATCGCCTGTTCCCTCGACTCCCAATCGGTAGGTAAATTCGGGTTATCGTGCGGTGAGAAAACCGCTCTAAATGGCGGTATCTTCTCCTCGACCTCCTTTAACAGATCCATGATCTGGTATGCCCCGTCACGGAGGTCGAACGACTCAGGCTGCACCGTCGGCAGGGAGTAGTTGACGAGCACAATGTGGCCGTCCTCCACCTTGCCAATCGTGTACGAATCAGCATGCCCCTCCCACTCCATCTGCAGGCGCTGCAAATCCCTCGGGTCCATCCCCCAGAACGGCTCAATGTCTTTGTATATCTGATCATACTCATCCGGCAGCTGCACACTATACTTCTCGACATACGCCCACCTACCAAACCATCACCATCAACAAGACATCCTCTCCAAAATAAAAATATAAATATAAATATAAATACACACACCAATCATCGAACCCCCGCGGTGGCGCCCGCTTATACCTGCGCTTATACTCCTTGACTGCCTGTTTGAGGGTCCGACTCGCTCTCTCGAGCTTCTTATCCCACCTCCCCCGTGCGTCCCGTACCAGCTCATAAATCGGGTGCGGCCCATCCGGGTTGACCTCGAGCAGCCCATCTGCACGGTACGTGTGCGTTCCCAGTTCCGGGTGACTGCGACTGCGACGCGTATTGCTACTGGCCTTGCGCTCCACCCACCTTGTCATGATCTGGGTCTCAGTCTGAGTCTCGGTCACGGTGCCAGGTGCTGGGGGAGGCACGACGACGTCCAAGTGAGCAAGAGTTGCTGCTGTGCTGCCATCTTCGTGGACGTCGTTTATGGAACGCAGGAAGAGTATGAGGCAGATGAGAGAGGTCACCATGGGTAGTGTGCGGCGTAGGATTGTCCTTCGCGGGAAAGGATACCTAGCAGGCATGAGAATAAACGTGGGTAGAATAAAGATAAAATTATTTCGGTTTTCTGAGCAGATGTGGGCTTGCTTTTCGGCGCTCGAAAATGACTGTTTTCTCATTCTCGGCGTGGGCGATTTTTCGCCACTAAGAGCGGGTAACCCTTTCTTGCGCCTCTGCTGGATGGAAGGCTTTGGCTTTATGTGTAGAACTTGAGAAGCTGTACGACAGAGTATGTTTGATGGCTATCTCATACGGACCCATATAGAATTACGAGAATTCAACAAGAGCTAGTAAAATAATGGCAAGGCAAGTGGAGACGAAGATGATGTAGAAGAACGTGAATGATCGATAGCTAAGCCTCTTGAAGGTACTTGCACGTGAGTCCGGTGCAATCTAAGCAGAAACAATCCAGCAAATAGATAAAAGTTACGACTTCCGTCCCTTGTGGCCTTGCATCAACTGCTAGTGTATTTCTGTGAAATCTTTTCACCTCCTGGTAAGGTATTTTCCCATAATCTTGACTGACCAAGCGAGGTCTGCAACACACTCGGCATCCGCAAGGCATTGTTTGGGAACTTTGCGACCTTGAGATCACAGGTGGTTTCAAAAATAACTGATACACTATCCAAGGCAGTCTTTGCCAGTAGCATCCATTCTCAAGAAGTATCTCAATAACGGCAGGATAAACCGAACGTTGAACCTTATTTTCTTTTTCGATTTTCCCTTGAAATTTCTATGTATGTACTATTCTTTTCCACTCATCAACTTCCCGTGAGAAATTGATTTCAAGATGCTGCTTGATAGGATTAAGAATCGACAGAACTTGGGAAACATAGTCTTCTCTTCGATTTTTGGTCTCGAGGCTTTTGACTCATTCTTAGTACATGCTCTGGTTTTTCTTTGAACCATCGATACCATGTGCAATCTCTTTTCTGTGCTCATCTTCATATGTCTAAAACGCATGTCAAGATCTACATGGAGGTCCAGTCGACATTGGTGCCGAGGAAACTTTCCACCACTGTCAAATGTAACATAATGACCATTGACACTGCTGCGAATCAATATGCAGAGATGTTCGTTTACTCTGGAACCTTTACATGCTTTGATAAACAAGCGTCTGTATCGTTCTGTGTAGACGATCTGTATGCCGTCAACGTTCTGATTCTTTCCTTACACAAAATGCTAACTGCCGTTTTTTTCTTTCCTGACATCCCAACAGCTTCTCTGTCATTAAAACCAATCGGGTGATCCTTGGGCTCTAAAGTAGTACAGATGAATGGTATGAATCAACACCCTCAAATGGTCCTCGGCTCATACATCATCTCCAATCTATCTGTGCTCAAAACACGAGCGTATTCTAGGAACAGCCTGAAATAGCCATCGTCAAACCCAATCCATAATATATCAAGGTGAAAGCAAGCTGCACGTACCTAAACATGTAAGCCGTGAGATCCTCCCTTCTCCAAAATCTCAGGCTCCACTCCCTCCCTGCTGTTGCAATTTTCTTCGCCAGATCATCATGTGCCCCATCTCCATTGGGATCACCTCGGAAAAATGTGAGAGAATCAGCTAGATCAGAGAGGTCCATTTGAATGGGGACATAGTGTACCCATGGTGCAATTCGGTCGGCGAACCTGACAAGAAGATTTCAAGTTTGATATGTATGTAAAGACCTCGACTTTCTTCTGGAAAAACAACTGACCATTCTGGGTAGACAGTGGCCTTGAAAATGAGCGAGTTGGAGGTTATAAGACGTTTAAAACGGCTCGACCACGCATGACCGTCCATCTGGAACAAAATGTCAAAAATTTCGGATGGATTGAAAGATAACAAAATATTCACATCCAGGACATACTTATAATCGCCTGCAGCTATCATATCCAAAGGCTTTCTCCACTCAAACATCTTCTTCAGCTCTTCACACAAGTCTGGTGTACAACTCCCTGGTTCACCCGCAAACGCCACATCAAGCATTGCAGGCACCCACCTCGCCCATTTCACCGTTTCCCCCTTCCCCACCCTCTCTTTCTCTTTCCCCGCCTTCAAAATACTCACATTCCCGCCCTCCCCTGCCCCCCTCTTCCCAGCCCACATAACCATTCTCGTCCTCTGAGCTTCCTTCCACCTCGTCTCCTGTGCATGCCAAATCCCCGTATTTGACCCACGCCACAAAAGCCTCTCGTCCCTCTTCTCCTCCCATTTCGGGTTCCAGTCCTCCGCTAGATCCTCGACCCAGTTGATAGGCATAGCAGGCGTGATGTCGTGATGAAGCATCGTTGGACTATACGAGAACTGCGGAGGCATGAACCGGTGTGGAACGGGGCCTTTGTTGTGCGAGAGAAACTGGCCGTGGAGGAGCAGGAGCGAGGGATGCAGGCATGGGTCCATCGCAAGTCGGTGTGTGTGGATAAATGTTTTTGTGGTCCGGGAAGGAGCGGGCGCGTCCAAGTTGAGTGGGTCGAGTGCCGCGGGTGATTTTGGTGGACATGAGGCGATCCAACCATTTAACTTAACCGGAAGCGGATCGTCGATGTCTAGAACTGATTAAAGTACGTGTAAGTAACGATGCTCGAGGATCACCAAAACTATACATACATGTTCCGGCAGCAGCATGCTTTATTGCCTGTTCCCTCAACTCCCAATCGGTAGGTAAATTCGGGTTATCGTGCGGTGAAAAAACCGCTCTAAACGGCGGTATCTTATCTTCAACCTCCTTCAATAAATCCATGATCTCATAACCCACACTGCGAAGGTCATGGTCGCCAGGTTTCATATTGGGAAGTGAGTAATTGACGATCATGATGGGGCCATCCACCGTCTTCCCTATCGTATACGAATCAGAATGTGCCTCCCACTCAGATTGTAAGCGCTGTAAAACGCGTGGATCCATGCCCCAAAACGGTTCAAGGTCCTCATATATCTGGTCGTATTCATCTGGTAATTGGACGTTATGCTTTTGTACATACGTCCACCTACAATATACCAATTAGCTAGGTAAAACCGTCAACGATTTCAAAAAAGAAATTCACCAATCGTTAAAACCTCGCGGTGGAAGACGTTTGTATCTACGTTGATATTCTGCGACCGCCTCCGCAAGAGTCTTGCTCGATCGCTTGAGCTTCGCGTCCCATGCCGCCTCAGCATCTCGTATCAATTCGAAAATAGGATGCGCCCCGTTGGGATTAACCTCGAGTAGTCCATCCGAGCGATATCTATGCTTTTCGAGAGAGAGGTGTCCCAAAAGATGATGGCTATGTTCATCATCTTTGGCTCTTTGCAGTAGAGCCATTGGCCTGCGCTCTAGGTCAACCCATTTGGTCTTGATTTGTGTTACCACGACGTCCGGCTGATGAGGCACTACGACCTCTACCCGCGAGTAATTTGTCGGGCCATCGGATTTCAAGGATCGCAGAAGAAGTACGACCCATACGAACGAAGTAGTCACCAATAAAATATGGCGGAGAAAAGAGTTGATCATACGCATGGGAATGGTGGTCCGATGGTAGCGAAAGGAGAAGTGGGAAATATCTTGCGCCCACATAATCAAAAAGTGGTTTGTAGGTCCGGACTCGGCACATCGAAGGCTCCCGGCGCTTGAGAAGTTGGCCACATGGTTGCTGTATGATATCGTTTGGAGATCCTTGGACCCGGCGTTTGATTAAAAGGAATGCTGTAAACATTGTGAACAGAACCGAGATATACCCAGACTGTTCAAAGACACCCAAAAGCAGTATGTGCGAAAATTTACAGGCTAGCAGACTTATGGCTTGATATGAGTTCAATCCTCCCAGGCCCCAACTCTTGTGGGAAACCACAGAGACGTACAATCGGCGTCCTATCCTCACTGTAACAAGACATCTGCGGAGCATAAGATGAAATTCTAGAGAAGGAGCCCATTGCAATACCTCACTACCTTCCTAGATGGTCTCCGAGAGATTTGTTTTGGAACATACTTGGAGAAAAAAAAATCGTAAAATCGATGATTGACATGTGTGACCGGTGACCGGGGATGGATCACCGATCACCGTTGGAAGTATTAATATACTCCGTAAGAAATACACCAACATAACTCTATCTAGCATGTCTGGATCAGTACTGTCTTGGAGAGTTTCTCGCAGGCAAAATACGATGAAGTTAGAGGAGATGATCCCTGTTCGTCGCTTCCGATCAGGTTGTAGAAAGCTTGCACGCTCCAGATATGTCCTCCTTTGCAATGCTTATAACGACGCTTGGTAATGATTGATCTGAACCGCTTCCTTCGAGCATTGCTTGTGACCTGCGTGCCTTTCGCCACGTCCTAACCAATTACTATCCGTGTTTCCTTTCATTCGCTTTTACAACTTTGACAAGGTTCGAAAATCACTTGGCCAAACATTCCAATTCATCAAAGCTGGCATGCTTGGGTCACTAAACAACGTACCTCTATTAACTATCTGCTACTCTCACTGGCCCGTTGTTTTTTAACAAGTCGTTGACAGCAGTAGGATACGCCGCCTCTGAAGTTTAGGAGAAAGGTGTCTCTATGTATAGCAGCCGCGGAAAGACTTGATGGAATAACTTTCTTCCCACTCTACGAGCTAGAGAAAGATCAATCAGAATTCTATGGATAGGCTTGCAGTATATGGATAAGAGGTTTTTGAAAAGGGTCACTATCCCGGAACCCTGTGGGAGCAGTGACCTTTTGTAAGAAGATACCCCAAGCTTACGGGAAATGAGATATGTCAGTGACAATGAGCGGTGGCATCCCCAACCTCGGGTAGTCGATAATACTCCACAGAAACCGGTCAGCACGACGCGACCGTCGAGCCTATACTTGCCACTGCTTGGCTTCTGTCAATATTCTAATTCTTCCCCTCTTCGCTCAGCTTAAGTGCCTTCAAGTCTTCTCCATCAACTTTGCTTTTTGAATCGTCCTGATTTGCCATAAATACCACGAATGATGTATTACGGTGAGCGATTGATGACAAGACTCCTACTGTCGCTGCCAGTACCTACCCAGAAGGTTGACGTATATATCTACGCTGATGCTCATCTTGTCGCATTGAAGTATTGCTTGATAGAGTAGCATGCTGCGCGCGACGTGACTCTGGTCATGTGAGGTGACCACCACTTCCACGAATCGCCCACAGTCCTGAGTTTTTAAAACGCTTTGACGCCTTGACCGGCAACGGTCTTAGGACTACGAAAATCAGATTCTCGGGCCACTACTCAGTGAATACTCTAACCCACTTGCATTGCAGACAAGTCCTCTCCTTGAACAGTCCAGTCCCCTGACCACGAGGACTATATCTTTGTTCGGTTGTAAGCACTCCTTTCGAAAAAGTGCATAGGCTTGGTTTAACTGCCTTTCAGGTTTCTAGCGCAGATGGACAAAGCTCTTACTTCAACAATGGGCATGATGACAAAAACGAGCCACCCGTTTTGGATAAAAACCCAGCTCGTTGACAGTTCGGCTAGTCAAAGCCTTGAAGACATGAATTTTGACATCGACAATGAGGCTATCTCCTACTCTCAGCCGTGTGATTCTTTCTTGTCGCCAACGAAGCCCGTGCTGACGGATACCGTGGACTGGGCGAACTCGCAGCCTGTCGCACTCAAATCTCTTCTATCTGAGGCAAAGAAGATCTCAGGTCAGGATCAAATCGTTTTAGCCCTTGTCAAAAATGCTTACAGGGCCTCCAGGGAAGCGTCCGACAAACTACGAGTCATCATGGTCAACTTCCGACAGTTCTTTCAGCCAAAATACTTCAACATCCCGTATACCTGTCCAGGCGAAATCTCGACCTCTTCGACGCACAAACTCTAATGCACGTGCACGACTTGGTCCAGAAGCCGCCTCTACCTCCTCCAATCCACCTCCAGCTCCTGACGGAGATTTTTGGGGCAAAGATCGCCTTACAGTTTTAGTCGCGTGTCAGAACGTCTCTGAACGAATGGACGAGAACGCTTTCGCGTTAGCAGCTCAAGCTCAGAGGGCTGCACCTACTCCTTCCAAACCCCCTCCCAAGCGCAAGCCCAAGGATCTTCATGTTTCCGGCATATCCAAAACCAAACGTTCTACGATATCACATTCTCTCATTCACGAGCGGGAGGGTGTCAACCGATGGGAGAAAGGCAAGCAACGAGCGAGTTTACTCCCCGACCCGATGCCGAACTACCAGCGGTCAACCTCCATACCAACGGCTGCAAGACCACTGCAACGCGTCGCGTCTTTGTCCTCTGCAGACTCATCACCGGACTTCTTGTCAGACTTGCATGATGTATCCATGATGGACATCGACTTAGATTTCCATGATGAAACTCCTCCCACTTCTCTCCCTTCCACCATCCTTCCCGTCAAACAGCCACTCCAACTCAGAGTCCCCAGCCGTTCTACCTCTACCTCCTCCATGGATTTTTCCAGCCCAACGTCAGCGCCTCAGCCTGAAATCCAGCTCCACCCTCTCCTCACCCAGAAGCAGAAGCCCAAACGGAACCCTTCTTTCAGCACTGTCAAACAGCCGCCCCTTCCTCCGGCCCCGCCTGTACAAGGTCCGCTGCTCTCCCAATCAACCCGCCCTCCGGCCCTCGGCATGCGGCGCGCACACACCGCACCCGTCACCACAACCCACACCATCCCCACACGCCAGAAAACGTTCAAGCCGCCCTTGCTTTCTCAGCCTGCCCGTCCCCAATCCAAGGACCTAGCGCATGCATCGGTGACTGACTCGGGGGTAACCTCAAAGCTCTGTCCTTTTGAGCACCAACCCTCACCGGAGCCAGAGACGAATGCCGATCCTGACTCTTCGTTTGGTGATATTTCCTTGGGTGTGGATGACGAAGAACTTGAGATGACCATGAGGCAGTATGATTGACTGCTCGAGGCGATTAGGACGGTGACTTGTGCCTGTTATCTTGTTTCTCCTTTTGCTCTGGGTTTTCTGGGTTGGATGATGCCATTTACATGTGTGCGTATGCTATGCATTCCCTCATTTCTTACTACCTTAAACATATATTCATGAAGAAATACGTACATGGTAACATTCATGGGACGTCCGCCGTTTCTTGGTGATGCGCAAATTTTTATTATATCTTATGGACACCTTAATGCAGTATGAGTCTGGCGCTAACAGTTGAAATCAAAGTGTATTTTTTTTTCCAGAGGGTGGAGCGATCGTTGAGGCATGATGAATATTTCCTTGTCCTGGTGCACTGGCTGCCATGAGATATTGCGGCGACCACATTCAAATTACCTGCCACAAATTAAGTCGAACAAGGATCATGTGAGTGCTGCGCTATCCTTTCATTCGTCTGGTCTAACAATAAGTCAGTAAATTCCGGCCATACACGGTGAACCACAACGATCTATGAAGTGCAGAACAGGTCCTCGCATACAGCCGAGCAATCTACTTCCCTGCAAGGTCCGGGAAGAAATCCACAGACTCGTGTAGTTTGTTTTCAAAGTTCTCTACACTTGTTTCAACAGACTTGAGAATGCGAGATCTACTTGCGGCGTAGGACCTTGACAGTGCCTTCCGCCGTCACGGTGGAACCATTGAGTCCTCAGTGTGTGACTAAGTTATGTAGAGAGATATCGTGGTTACACTATGCATTTTGTGCTCTTGCATGGCCAATGGGCCATGAGTTTAAATCAAGCCCAGTAATAGCAGTGCCGTGTCATCATTTCTGTCCCTATTTAGTTTTGAAATATATATTTCACTGAGTAGGTTGTGGACGGCTTTCACTGGGTACCAGATAATTGACATGGAATTCTCCATTCATAGGCATTCTTTGTCAAACACAATCACAGACAGAAATTGTCAATAGGGTACAAGCTATATGGTGTACAAGAAATATATGAAATTACAACACGAGAAAAATTGAGGAGGCGAGAACATTAAGCAGGAGAGAGGGCCATGGGTGCAAAGGAAATAAAATAGAACAAAATGCCAGACTGGTAGATGTACAAGATTTGCAGATTATTTTGTTGGATTGACATTGGAGGATAAAGGAGAGAGTTTCTCCTCAATTGTGTGATGTATTCACGTGTCGTTCACAGGAAACGCCGATGCCTTCGGATTGGTGATATACCATTTGAACTGCCAGATGCGCCTTCGCCTTCACTTTCACTTCTGCCACTGGCCTCATGCCCCTCTCTTGAATCTCTTCTTTGACTTGGACCAGCTTCGTCGGAAGACGCTCCGTGCGCGGGACCAACGACGGTCTCACGGCAAACTGGGCAAGTAGTAGCACCTTTGAGCCATTGCTTATGGTTGAAGCCACATTAACAAACATCACACGCGTGACTGGGACTACGCACCTGTAAGCACTCACTATGCAGCCAGTGAGAACAGTCAGAGAGCTTGAGAAGGGGATCGTCTGGTTGATACTAGGCGGAGAAAAAAACGTCAGCTGCATTGGAATTGTGAACTTTGTCTGATAAAGACGTACGTCATCGAGGCAGATCGGGCAACGATGATCACTGTCGGGTGTTTTCCAATCCTTGTACAATCCAGTTTCCAGACTACTAATAACTTCAGCCGGTGTGGACCGCGGTTTCACATCCCCGAGCTGGGCAGCAAGTGAGAGAAGGCTCTCATAGTCACTATTCCAATCTTCATCAGGCTAACAATGGAACTATCGTCAGATTTCCCGCAACGAAGACGAGCGAGTAAACCTACTATGTAATCACCCAAAGGTCTGCCCCTCCTGATTCCATTACTTGACCTCATGAGAGTAGGGATGCGGCGAGGGAACAGAGGTGCTTCGCCACCTGGCCCGCGGACGCGTCTTGATAAGAAGCGTGCCCGATCCTGTAACAAAGTCGCAGCATCGATCACATCGTCGTCGATGTCCATCATCGGAAAAGAAGAGAAAGGATCTGGGCGAATGGGAAGAGCATGCCTTCTCCTTCGCTGGGTTACAGGGACTTCGCCATTCGGCTGATCATTACTCGTTCGCCTTGACGCAGCGTTTCCTTGACTCTGTTCCAAGATACCCCACGGAGACGCAGATGCCCGTGTTCTTGGCTCTCGAGATGAATCAAATTGGGTCCTGTTCAAGGCCTCTTGAGAACGAGCATTAAACCTGTCGTTTCGGAGGGCTTCGATGGCGTGATTGAAACCGTCTTCACTACTACGCAACGTTGGCGGTCGCCGACTTGTCTCCCGTCTGATAGCCTCTGTTCTCGGAAGACGGTTCAGCAAGCTGTGGATGTCAGAAGGTGGATTAGGAGGCGCTCGGGGCGGATGCAGAGCCCTCCAAGGAGGTCGGTAGCTAGAGGGCCTCCTTGGAGGTGGGCTTTCACCGTCAAGCCACCCTGGAGTAGAGTCAAACATGTTGCGATCTTCGGAAGGTGAATCAACAGCAGTTGGAGTTGAGTGGGTTGTACTGCTTTGGGGCAGCAGGATGCGGTCCAAAACATCGAGCTGAGAAGTCAAGATGAGTTGAGACCTAAGTGTGAATGGGAAAAGAACGGACTGGTGAATCAAGCTGATGTAGGACCTCAGAAAACTTTTAAAAAAACGATTAGTTGTTGCTTTATTAAACATTGTAGGACTCACTCTTTGAGGAGTTGGAGGTCTATCAGGCGGTGGTAAAGGATGTCGGCTCAAAAAGGCGCGAAGCTAATGAAGAAAAAATGAATTGATACAAGGCGAAACAACAACGATGGTCGTATACATACATGAGCAGTAGCGGTTTCGTCAATTTCATTTCGATGCGAAGAAGTGAGCTAGAGAGAAAAAAATTTGAGCCAGAAGATAATCGTCTGAACAATAGGATAACATACGTCTGCATTCGAACGACCAGGCCGCTGAGCAGCAGACCTATGTTCTTCTTCAAACGCGAGCGGCGGAAGCGAAGGCGGCGTAACATGAGACTGAGGTTGACCAGCTGGCCCTCGAGTCGGCGAGACACGAGCACGACTACCTGACCTGTTAGCGGACCGGAACGACTGAATCGTATTCCTAAACGGTCCGGGGGCAAAAACCTCTGGGTCAATATACCTGGGGTGCCCTAGAGGCGACGACCGTCTCGGTGGTGATCTCTCAACTCTGCGGTGTACAGGGGATGGTGAACGCCTCGCCGGAGCTGCATGCGATACCTCAGAACGAGCGGAACGAGCAGTCAAAGTCCGCTGGTCATTGTGGGGTTCTGATATCACAGGGCCATTCGAAGCAGAAGCAACAGGTGCAAACTCGAACTCGAGGCCGGGTGAGGGAAGTGACGGTACGGGTAAAAACTCAGGCTGAAGCTCGCGAACCGTACGATCCAGGTTCTCAAGCGTCGGGAACCTCAAGCGCCTGTTGTTAAATCCACCCGGGGTCGTAGAAAATGAAGAGGAGTCAGAAGACGAAGTTGAGTCTACAGAACGATCAAAGGAGCGGCGAACAAAACGAAGGCCCGAGGGCGGATGCGGACGCTCAGGACTTGATTCACCCGAACTTCGTGAAGGCCGCACAGCACTAGACAAGTCCAGTGTGTTCAACGCCGCATTATACAGACTAGACGTCGTATCCGGTTCCCGAATCCCATCCAACCTAGCCCGCTGCTCCGCAAGGCGCAACCTATAGCCATTCCTATCAGGCGACGAACTACGAGGCGGGAACGAATCGAAGCCTCTTGGGCGCGGAGGAAGCGGCCTCGTCGCAAACGTCGACGAGGCCGACGAGGCGAACGGCGATTCAACAGACGGCATTCTCCCCGAATTGGTTCGTTGTCTCTGCATCTGCATGAGTCCCAGCCGCGCGATCCTCCGCTGTGCATCAGCAGCGTTCTCAGTGTGGCCCGCAGACGACAACGGCAAATATGACGAAGCAGACGAGTGGTTCTGGGAGTACGAATGGCCATGAGCATGTGTGCTCGATTGACTGACGTATGGGCGTGCACGAAGGTTACTGAGTAACGTCCCCGAAAGCAGTGGCGACGCATTTGAGCTCGTGCGTGGAGTCCTCAACCACGGCCGCTCAGTTAATCTGAATCTCTCTCGTTCAATCTCTCTTTCCCTCTCCGGACTTCGACTGGGTGGTTCACGAACACGAGGAATTACAGGTTCAACCGACCTCCAGCCAGAGACGAACGTTCGATCCGTTGTCGATGTTGACTGCTGGTTATCATTCGAAAACGCGGAGGCGGAAGGCCCGTCGTTAAACAGCATCGACGTATTCGTCGGGAGAGCACGGTCACGTCCACTCGAGATACCAGAAGCGTTGTCTAACCGATAAAAAACCATAAGCTTCGCTATCCCTCAAATAAAGCGAAGACTTACCCCAAGGAGACAAAAACAACTCAACAGGCTCCAACAACCTCGTTGAAGGATGCGGTGACCCACTCATTTCCTCGTCGAGCTGTCCATTCCCACTAGTCCCAACGCTCCTATCGGGCCACCGCTCATCCATATCACGCACAGCAGCCTGTAGAGCAACCGCTCTTTGCCTCAACCTCTCAAGGGACCCTGTCGTCGACGACGAAGGCACATGCCTCGCCATCCTCTCCGTTACATCCCTAAAGCTCTCTGTCTCACTCTCAGACGTACTATCGGGGAGCAAGTTCTCAAGAGACTCCGTCGCCGCCGTCGAAGGAAGCCGCCTATTCATTCTCTCCACCGCATTCCTAAAGTCCTCTGTCGCATTTTCAGACGTGCTATCGGGAAGGAGCAGAGACTCTGAAGATGCACCGGGTAGTGGCCAATCTAGACGAAACGAGGAAAGTTGAGATACATGAGACAAAAGTGTGAAGTAGAGGAAAAAACGGAAAAAAAATACACTACTCACCTAGCTCGATATACTCTAAGGGGACAGGCACATTCACCCTCATCGTCCCAGTACCACGCGCAAGCTCCTCTCCCACTCGTTGCCTATTCTCCTCCCCGCTCGCACTCGCACTGCCCGGAATCAATCTCCACGCACTCGTTCGTCCCTCTGCACTGCTCCTCACCGGTGACCTGCTTGCGCGACTACCTTCTCTCACCGTCATATTCGCCATGCTGGTGCTGGTGCTGGTGCTAATGCTCATACTTCCACCACCAATATTCGTGTTCACACTGCCACCGCTGCTGTGGCTCCCCTCCCTCAGATACGGCGCCAGCGTCAACTCGCTCTCTCTCAACACCTGACCAATCCCCTCGAGCGCCGTCCCAATCCCCTGCAGCGCCTGCAACCTCGACGCAGCATATGTATCAAGAATAGACGGACTGACCGTCGGCGCCGCCACTATAGCACTGCTTGAGGGCTCGCCGATGTTATGAGAATTGGAACTGAAGTTGGAGTTAGAAGCGGAATGAGAAGTAGCACTCGTGGTTGCAGTAGGGTGAGCGTGGGTGCTCGAAAGACCTCTCGAGGCCTGTCCTGACGACGGCCCGGGCTCTTGTTCGGGACCCCGGAAGAACCATGGGTCCTCACGATCGAGCCAGGCTGCATAAGTTGGCGCAGGGACTGCATGTACGTGTGCATGTCCCGGCACCGGGGAGGCAACGTCGGATGCAGATCCCGTCGTAGCACTAATGGAGACATTGTCTTCTACGGGCGTCTGTTCACGCTCGCGTTCACGAAAACCACTTGGGATCACAATTCTTGGCGGAGGCGGAGGGTGGATAGACCTCTGGTGGGGCTGTAACTGTTGTGTTGTCTGAGACGTCCTGTCGCCCGGGTATCGACCCCACACAGACTCTAGCATTTCTTCCATCGGGACTTCCCACGGATGCGACAGCACCTGATCTTCTATTGGTGGTATTGGTGGTAAAGTCGGCGGGGCTGCGTCTTGGTCGGGTCGCCGTGGGTTTATTGCAATGACAGGAGGCGGCTGTGGATCGAGATCGTCGAGATGGTTGAATAAGGGTGATGGAGATCGCAGTTCGCCAAGCGTAGGTGGTGCCGGACTACTCCAAATCTCACCACTGTTTGGCTGCTCAAGAACCTCCTGAACTTCCTCCTCTTCCTCCTCATCACTCTCAATTCCATCATCATTATCACCTGCTCCTTCTCCGGGGGCAGGCCAGAAAGACCACGGCGGACCACGCCGATACACGCCGTCACCCCTAGCCGATCTGACGTTCTGTGTAATCCTATTCCACTCTTCGTCCGTCCGGGAACCACCGTCCGTGAGGTCTGCCAAATTGTATATCATGACAATCAACACATGGGAGATCAAAAGTCAGATCAAAAACGAGCTTACCTCGCGAGGCAGTTGAGCTTTCAGCTAGTGGAGAAGATTGGGTATGTGTTTCATGTGGGAGCCGTCTGGGATCATCCAGCAAGGGCTCGTTCCGGCTGGTACTTCTAGATCCCGGCTGCTGGTTCCTGGACGGGCCGTGGCTATATAGAGAATGTGGTAAAGGGGGCGAGGGCTGCGCGGGGGGGTGGAGGAAAGAGATACTGTTGGTGTTCATTGGTGCCTCCTCTCCCAGCAGCTCGAGCGGCGGGAGGACAGGCGGCGGTGTCAGCGAGCGTGGCAGACTCGGTGAATGTGATCTTCGCAAAGCAGCAATCTGTGTGTCAAATGCATTGAACCGTTCCAAAGACAGCCGATAATTCTCCTCTGCCTGAGAAGGAGCAGACGCAACGGAAATTAAATTTAGAGTATTTGCCTGCGAGGCAGGGCTTGCTTCTTCAGCTTCCCCAGGCTCACGCAGAGGATAATCAGCCATGTCAATGTCCTGTATTTCTGGAGTTGGGAGACGTGGCGGCTCGAAAGACGAGCGAGCGATATTTAATGAGAGATGTGGGCCTGCAGCGAGACGTGGTGGTGCAAGGTGAGAGCTCATGGAGTCGCCGTGGGTAGAGGAGTCGCCGCTTATCGGGCTGGAACCCGAAGCTAGGGTAGAAGAAGATGAGCTGGCAATAGAGCCCTCGTCGTCAGAGAAGCTGCTTGCGCTCCTTGCCCTTTTGTTTCTATCGTTGCCATCGCTGGCACTGGCCCCTGCGGCGTCAGAGGCCCCTTGGGGACTGTCTAGGTCAAAGCCAAACTGGTCAAAGGAACGCTTGAAGGAAGTTGTATTCGGAGGGAGCTCGAGATGAAGCTGGGGCGGGCAGTTTGAGGACATCGTGGTTGCTCGCAGACCCAGCCTCACGATGTCCGTGACCGTTCTGGCCTTGTCGGTATTATTATCCGCTGACATAAGCCAACACATTCACCACCTTCCGCGGAAAATATATACACTCCGGATCCACCGAGACTAGACATTGCTGACCGCATTAACGTACATTTGTGTCTCGTGCGGCATATGGGGCCCCTTGCTGCCAGTCTCGTTCCAGATATGTTTTCAATTGTGGATGGCTGTATACAACAAATCATAATGATAAGATACATCGTTGATCAGCCTGCCAGTCCGAACCTTAATCGCGTCCAGGTTGCAACCCCCTATCAACCAACAACAATGACTGTTTCCTTCGTAGTACACACTGTGCGAGATATTTTCCCTGCGGTTCTCGAAAGCCGCGGCAGATATCCCTCCTAAACACGTATATCCATCCGCCCGCAGCCGACACAACTCGCTACCGCTCATGAATGTGGCTCTATCTGGCAGGTGTAGGGCTGTGTGTCCAGACAACAGGCGGAGATACAGATGCAGTGTCGGGAAAACACAGCAGATCTGAGAAACGCATATGTACAATGCGGTCCATTCTTACCTATGCAATTGGGGTACCCTTGTGAGCGATCAGCCGCCGAGCTACAAATTTAGAACATAGAAAAATCAGTTTCCTACGACAACGGCATGATGGGAGTTGGGTATACTCGGTGGTACTATCAGCAGCTGATGCTTCCAAAACGCACCCTCAAAATTGCGTGACCACGCTGAGCGTCTCTTTATTACATGTTCCTTACTTTGGCTAGTTCAGCCCTGTGAACCACGACGACCATGCTTGAACCTCCCCTCTCCCCCTTGCCTCCGCTAGCACTGTGAAAAGAATCATTCTGCGTGCTGTTCGGCCACCACTCTGGTAAACGCCGTCAGAGATGCCGCTTGCGGCATTCGGCGATCTTCATTTCGAAACCAAATATACGTAGGAAAGCGCCACCTTTCGTACGATTTGACGGAAACGAGTATAATTCAAAACCTTACCATTAGATCCCAAAAAAAAGAAAAGTAAAACATAGTATGTATGTGATGTGTGTACCAACCATGAATTGTCTAAATGAGGATGCGTGTGTGCCTAAGGGGAAGAAAAATATACGTACAATACTAAAAACGAGACTACATATTGAAACTATCAGAAAACCCCACGAGGCTACCAGCCCAAACCGATAAAAAAAAAACAGAGAGAAAAGGACAAATCGAAGTAAAAAAAAAAGAAAAAAAAAACAAGACAAAAATTCCCGCACTGTCCTATCCTACCCACCAAGATTCTGCGCGGGAACAGGAATCCAAACCTCAGGGAACGGGTACCACGTGGGTCCACATTCGCTCAACGACACGACACGGGTTCCACCATCCCTCTCCACCTCAAACTCGAGCCAACTATCCTCAAACCTATGAGTCCCTGTCCTCTTCCTATACTCAAACCCAACCCGCTGCAGATTCTGAATCCTACCCGCGAGGAACCTCGCGCATTCCTTCCTCGCAGCGCGCCAGGGCTCGTACGTATCCATCTCGTCGAACTCTGGGAACTGTATACAAATCCTCAGCTCACGTATGAGCGCCATGGGCACAAAGGCGTCCGAGAACTCCTCCTTTACGGCGCACGGCAAACACGAGCGTGAGCTACAGGTACTCTGAGGGGGAAAAGCGGAAAAAGAAGATGGGGATGGGGATGGGGATGGGGATCGTGGTGGTGGGTTTGAAGGACAACTCACCCAAGCATGGATGGACTTCCCATCATGGTACCCGCAAAGCTCAATCTCTAGCGCCTCAAGGTTCGGACAATGTGCCGCAATCGCGCTGCACAAATCCGGGTTGACCTTATCCTCGATCATGATCCTCAGCCGCCGCAACTTACTCGGGGCCAGCCTATGCCCCACCGCCAAATCGCACAAAATTCCATCAACTTCCGCCCGGCTCAGCGCAATAGGCACGCGCGGCAGATCAATGATAGCCAAAATCGCCAAACGCTCCAGACTAGTCGTATAATGGAACACATTCTCCAAATTGCACGCATTAGACACCGCAAGGTGCTTGAGCTGCCTCAGGACCGCCGGGGGGCTGCCGTTGATAGTGGGGGACGAAGGATCATCGGGCAAAATTCGGAAGCCCGGTTCGCCCTTGACTTTCGCGAAGAGAAGCCTCAGCTCACGGAGGGCAGGCATCTTCACAATCACATCGAGCAGCTCCCCGCTTCCCCGCGGGGCATGACCTGTAAGAATAAGTGTATCTAGGGCAGGCCAGTGGTGCTCTGCGAGTGCCTGCAGGGTACACAAGTCCGTGGAAAGCTGCACGTGGCGGAGGCACGCGGTTTTGCCAACCTCAAAGAGGAAGGCGGTCGTCGCGCGTCGCGCTAGGACGTCGTTCTTGTATTTCTTGCGGTACTCCCGGACGTAATACGTCCGTTCGGCGTAGCGCCCGTCGAATGGGCCATCGCCCACTCGTACAGCCTCGGCCACCGGCACGATCGACAGACGATCAAGGTAGAATGCGTTCGGCACACGAGGAGACATGGAGATGGACAGTGGCGTCTCATTGATAGACAGGTCCCTCAAGGAACGGCACTTGATCAGCGCATTGAGCAGGGAGTTCGGGGGGTAGAACGGGCAATTGAGATAGAAGCTCGAGAGCGAGGACATAGCAGGCAGTGCGGCGACAAGTTTATCAATGTGGCGGGGGTTGTAGTCACCACCAACATAATACCTGTCACCCCAACGCGGTGGAGTTGCCTCGGGCCAGTCTTCGGGCCATATTAATTGGAAGCGTCTACAAAGAACCTCGGTACATCAGTTCTGTGTGATCGTCATGAACAAAGATCTGCTTACCTGAAGTACGGCCATAGAGTGGCTGGAAAAAAGTGGAGCCCAGATTCCTCGTCATGTTTGTCGGCATGAGGCCAGCGTACTTGAGCAAAGAGGACAGAGAGCGCAGCGTGGCGGATGACACGACAGGTAGAGGCAAGACTTAGGACAACGTCAAGGTCAGTTGCCTGGTATAGAGCGACAGCCTCATTAATGAGAGCATAAGAGACGTCCGAGTCGAGAGTGGACATGAGAAAGCAGAGAACTAGAGGGTATAAAACGTGAAGAGATGGTGGTTACAGGTGAGGAGAACGAAGAATAACCATGGGTATGGCTTGACCATCAGCATTCGAAGTAAAACGGCAAAGGCCCAGAAGCACACCCGTTTGAATCTGGGGTGCAAAATCTTCTGATGACCAATCTATAAATACTTGGCATCTTCATCTTATCGCCACCCCGTAACTAATAAGTATTCCGACTTTTTATTCCTCTTTTGTAAAGCTTCTTTCAAATGATTTACGAAACACGAATCGTACAAAAATGTCAGTCTAGTCAAGATTTGCGTATTTGTGCGTCCACTCCCTGCTCACCCGCTGTGCATCCTTCTCGTTCTCCTTGTAGTGCTTAGCCACATCTGTCGCGAGGGGGTCATCTGGGTTCGGAGCGCTCAACAACGCCTGTATTGACAACAGCACCGTGCGGATTTGGAGCGCAGGTGACCACTTGTCTAATGAAAAAACGATGTCGGTGGTTATAACTCCATCTCAACTCCACTTCTCCCACTCACCTTTCAAGATGTCCAAACAGATGCGGCCGAGTTTATCTGAACCCAAACACTCAGCCCTATAAACAGGCAAAAAAGACCCACCACGCACCGATGTTGGGATGATATATTTTCGTCAAGAACCTCACTTTCGGTGGCGCCATGGGATACTCTTCCGGCAAGAACAGCTCCAATTTGAAAATACCGCCTAAGAAGAGCTAATCTCAGCCCTTAAATTCGCTTATTTCAAGATACCCAACTCACGCTCGAAAGGACTCCCACCGGGTCCCTCGATTGTCACATCGAAATACCGGAGATTGTCCTCGTGTGGTTGTGCGGTTATTCCAGGCGCAGGATCGGCCACCAACCTTTCAGTTTCCTAGGAAATCAAGGACATGAGCATCGTCCTAGTGCCACATTAAGTGTGCACAACAAGAACCTTGACGATCCGCTGTGAAACCCAAAGAAGTCAGCATTCACGTTCTCCGTTCTCTCATTCTCTCATGAAGGATCAACAACATACCTTTGGTAGAGCCGTCATAGTATAGAGAGATTGTGGTTTAAGGATAGTGAATTTGGCAACGTGAACAAGGCAAAGTGGCTGTTATCGGTGACCATGACTTCGGTCTTGCTTAGTCATCCATCCATAGAGCCAAATTTGACCTCGACAAAACTCTTCGACATGTTTGAGCACTTCGGCAGCATCGTTTGAGTCTCTCACGCATATGGCGAAAATCACAGGCATATCTCGCTATGGGTATCATTCATACGTGTTGGTGATGTCGGCTACGACACATCGATTGACGAAAAAAAGTATAAATTACAAGGAACGAGAGCATCCAAGCCACCGGTCCAAGAATCCGCTTTCCTCTTTCAAGCTCCTTTTGTGAGGACATTCTGATTCTTCGCATGTCCTCAAGTATGTATGACATCCCAGCACAAAAGAAGCTGACAATGGGAATCTTAGCATAGAGTAAGAAAGGAATCATTGAGGACTCTGACAGACTTCCCCATTCAAACGAAAAGTGTCAGCCTTGGGCTCAAACACTTCCTCATTACTCACGTCACAAGTATAAAGACTTTGAGGTAAATGATACGCTGTTCAATGCGGCGCGTCACCGAGGCTTGAGATCCTTCGAAATACTATGAAAACGAGTGAGGAAAGTTCAAAGACGCGCCACCGCCTCCAGCTCATCGATGCCAGACAGCCCGTTATAGTTTGATGAGAGCGAACGAAACGACTTGGTTGAATGTGTTGTAAAGAGAACATCGACAAGGCTGAGACTTCTGTGACCACATGGACAGGGGTTCACAAATAGCTATCGCCCAGTTAGACCCGCATGCAGCCCCTTGTCAAAGTCAAGTAGGCTTTTGATGGCAGGATTACTTACAAGCCAACAACGGCTTCAGCGGCTTCCCGGCGGAAAGGTGTAGGGAGAGCTTATCCAGAGTAAGAATAACTTCCGGCTTTCGGAGAGTCCAACAGAAAATCAAGGTGAAGGACGACAAACAAGTCCATGATAACAATCGCGTTAGAACGCTGGAAAAAAGCGTATGAATTTACGCAAGCCCAAGGTTGATCCTGATCCTAAGGTTACAGAACGGAACCGATAAAGTTAAATGTACCTGGAGTATGCTGAGCAAGAAAAGTGTTGGGAATAAATTTTGGCGAAGTTTGCCAAAGGAACGAAGGACAGTAGCCTGTTCAATGAGGATGAAGCTTCAATCCATCTAACGGCGGCCTAGAAAGATTTAACCTCTGCCGCAGCTTAAGAGAGTTTTTTGCCATTGGATTTGCGCTTCAAGGCACGAGCGGAACCTGTTACCAACACAAGTTAACGACCTCAGGCCAAGTCAAGTTGAATAAAGCATTTACAAACTTTGGCAAGGATGTTCTCAAGCTGTTGTCTTCGAATAGGTTGGGTGAAGAAGATAGATCATCTCAAGGACGTATTCCCTCCCACAGGGCTGGTTTTGACCTACCTGGGAAATCGAGGTTAGAGGAACAGCGAAGTGATCACGGGTACCGCGACGGTGAGAAGAGATTTGCGGGACAACATACAGAGCTAAGTGTGACGACACGAAAGAGAAAATTTGGACTCGTTTGAGTCGATTTAGATTGTCAACGAACGTCGGAGACAGAAAAATGTCCCTTAACCCTGCCTCGTGGAAAGTCTACTGGCATCAGATTGTCATGTTTCACAGGAAGAATCACCCGTTCCAAATCGTGTGATAATCCATTAACGTTGTGTAATCATTAGTGTTATAGTTAGCCTGGGAGTACATGAGGACCAAGGGGCGAAGGGAGATACGGAGGAGTAGCCTTGAATCAAACAGCGAATTATCCAGTATCGTATTCGAAACGTACGGCGAGAGACGAAAGCACGTTGAGAAACAGCTTCTGCAATAATTATGTACCATGTATGGTGACATAAAAGCGTGAGCGCACTATTAGACCTCAGTGCGAGCATCAAGGATGACAAGATTCACAGCTATCTGACGGTGAAGATGCAGTTAGAGAGGAGAATACTATATTCGTCGAGATACGAGATCTAGAATACAGGTCAGTCGATCATTTGGAGAAAGCAAAATCATTCTCCACTGATAGAACCAACAATGGCGTAAGGACGTTAAACGTTGATAATTGAGAAAACTTGGCGCAGATAGACTCGGAGCTGATTGATATCATCAGAGTACACGAAGCAGTTATGCTCCTTATGCCGTGATGCCTTTTCAAGTAGCTGGGAGATAGTCATCCACAGTTCCAATTGAAGTTGCGACCAACGCTTGTTGGTAGAGGGAAACATAGCATGAAGGTATATGTCAGCGGTGAGGCGGCATATCCGAGTTCGTTTTGCCTTACAACTTCATGGAATTATACCTCTGATACTTCGATCGACCTTGGGGAAGTACCTAATGAAGCCAATCAGATTCCACAAAGTCTATAATGTCAATCAATCTTCGAAGCGTTAACGTAGTGCGTTCGTTGTTCGAATTTCGTGATGTCATCATTTCCATTGAATCCCTCAGACAGAATAAGCATTCGAAAGGAAGAGCTGATAACCTATGGGCCCCTGGACGACCGAGGACCGTGAGTCACGTCGGGGCACGCCAACGCTTCTACTACTTACTTCTCGAGGCGGGTTGGAGACGAGAGCGCCTCAAGGATGTCTTGCTTGTCTCACTTGTCCGTCGCCTCTATGACTTCACTATGAAGCTTGGTCAAACGTGTTGGACGACATGGCGTCACAAAGTCACCGTAAGTGGCCCTACATGACGATAAATTACTGTCGTCCATGAACGAGAAACTTTTACTTATATACGGACACTAGGACATACACCCACCCTCAGTCGAGTATATCGGACTGAGGGTGAGTTCAAATAACTTACACATATCGAGGACACTTACTTACCCTACTGTAGAATACACTTGATATTGTCATCTACAGGTAAGCTCAGACGAGTATATCGGACTAAGGAACACACTTAATATTGTCATCTACAGGTAGGCTCAGTCAAGTATATCGGACTGAGGAATACACTTAATATTTCGATTGATGGATACCTCCAACTGTCCGAGAGAGTCACTGACTCAGTCAGCGAACCTGACACGTATCCATCGAAGTGCTCTTCACCAGCTTTCTTAAGCTCTGTCCTTTGGTCAGATCGCAAAGGCGGAGGATCTGGCCTGCAGTAACAAGGATGATTTCATCCCAGGATTCAACGAATTATCTCGCATTCATATGCATTCCTTCATCACTTTTCACTGCTTAACGAACAGTCACCCACACTAAAAAATAATCCACGAAAAGACTGGACTAATGTCTATTGCGGACTGACTAAAAGCTATGGTACTGTAGATAATAGCGAAGCTGAAAGTTGGTGACCTTAGAAAGATTGGCGTACTGACAAAAAAAGTTCGGATATTATGCTAAATGCCAACAAGAAGGTGCTCGTGACCGTATCCCCATATCTAGAGGCCAAGTACCTTGAGGATACCGCCGAGACCGCAACCTGGCAAAATGCCGACGATACCTAACAAGAGAGGAAGGAGCACGAGGAGGAGCCCGTCAACAAGACCAAGTGCGATGGTGAGCACCTCGCAAAGGACACCACTTTAAAAAGATATGAACTCTGGCCTCCTAGATGCTCCGAAAATAAACACGGACCTGATTCCCTTGACAATAATACCAATGATAATATCGCTGTTTGGGCCCGCACAAAAAATGAGGGCCAAAAGAATTTTTATGACCAACTTGTGTAGAAGTTAGTCGGGCACTGAGCATTCACACAATCCGGAGGAAACTAACAGTTAGCACCGTACACAACAACTCTGCAAGTTCGAGGACAGTGCATCGACCCAGAATGACATTGGTCGGTTTCCCTCCGAGAAGCTTGATCTCGACGACGATAGTGACGAGGATGCCCTGGACCTTGTCAAGGCAGGCCTGGATACTGACAACGTTTTTTTCTCCAGAATTGCTGAGAATCTCTGTAGAGAATCTCAATATTGGAGCGCGAAAATCCACAACGACTTACCAGCCTCTTCCTGGACGTCCATTAGCTGATTCATTGCAGAGGAGAGGATATCAGGCAGAGATTGCAAAGTTTCGCGCGCCCCAACCAAGTGTCCTGTATCGTGACTCTCCGCACCTACAACCTCAGCGCCGCCGTCGTTCTTATCCTGACCGAGAGCGAGAAGGGTGCCAGGACATTCATCGGTATGGGATTGAGTCACCACATCAATGCTCGACTCTTGAATGGGGGATGCAGATGTGAAAGAAAGAGATATAGCAGCAGCGACCAGGCATATGGAACGCAAGAAGAGCATGGTGATTGCAGAGCGAGAAAAGTGTGCTCAAAACAGAGGGGAATTGACTGTAAATCACCTGGCAAGAGGCAGTAAAACCAAGCAGATTTTATAGGCCATTCGATAGGAGCTAAGCGTGGAGCTCGGGTTAGAAGACTTGCTGTCACGATGTCTCGAGGGATGAGAATCACTCGAAGAAACGTAATGGCAGTACTTCTATCGTACAAACTTCTGCCAACGGTGTTTACTCGACACACAGAAACATTGGATCGAGCTGAAAAAAAGGCGAGTACTTGCTGTGAAATCTGTGCAGATGCTCAGCGCGGAATACACAAGCTATCTTACTTGATCAGACATAGAATTCTTGGAGAACAATAGCGCTATAGTCCTTGGCAAAGTCGTAAAGCGCGAGGTCGAGTGTATCAGTATGAAGACTGACTTCATTCTTCATAATATGCTTCAAGTTTGAAGTAAACAATCATTGCGCCACTCATTTTATGATGATCATTTGCTTTGCACTATGACGGTAATTTAATTAGCCATAAATCATGAACATAACCAGATAATAGGTGAGGTTAGCCTGGTTCCATAATCAGAAAGGACCGACCATGAAAATCGCTTGGGGAATTTTCACGATATCGGGGAACCGTCGATACATCGCCAAGAATGATGTCTGATGCAGATCTGATGTTGAGATTGCTTTGCCTGGAGAATGGAGAAGGGGAAGAAGTTCAATGCATATGAAAACTTCGAGGATGACAATATAAAGACCCGGAGCTTAGCGCCCCCTCATCCTGTATACATTGACGATCAGACCACAAGCATACAACCAGAACAATGAGAGTATCCACCATTTATGCATGAAGGACAATCAATTTTCTCTCCAAAAAAGATCTTCAGGTAGAGTTTGCACTTTATTTTAGCAAATATAACGTCGGAGTTAGCATCATGAACGCCACCAGAGTAGTCTACGGTCAGCCCTGTCTTATCATTGTCAACATGGTCCGGACGTATGGCAGTGTAGGCAGTAAGTACCACGCACTAATCAGGCAAAGAGAGGAAGGCATGCAATTGCCAAAAACGAAAACGCAAATAAAGAGGGGTTGACTATAAGTCACAAACGAAGACAAGAAAGAAATATAGCAAGAGCGAGCATCCATAAGCGCATTGTTGAGGATAAGCCTATTGTTATTTCATGAATGTATGACGTTGCAAGCTCTCAGGATAGTCCAATCAGATGTTTTTTAACGATATGAAGAAAATTTTCATCCCGTCACTCTCCGAGGCTAGAGCGGCGCAAGTCCTTTGAGTTAAGAAGCTTCCAGCTTTGGGCATCCAAACCTTCAGGGGATATCAGATGACGCCGACTGCCTTCTTGCAACTACAGATCACAAGATGCAATTGACAAGTCATCTTTGGTCCCTTGCTCAACCTCAACAAGGTTTGCGGTGTGTCTTTCCCATTATAAAAAATAGCGACTAGCGCATCCAATCCTTCAGAATTTGATGAAATGTCGAATTGCATCAGATTGGGTTTCATGCCAAAGTACCTCGACTGAAGGCTAAAAAATCAAAACTTGTTACTTGGATAGGAGTAAGAGCACAACAGATCTCGGAGCTGGAATGGACACGAGCGAACATAAGTGCGTGCGATGACTTTCAGTATTCTCCGCTCCGAGTGGCACCTTTGAGTACCTTGATGATAGTGATGAGCGGCACAGATTTCAATTTGGCTTTATTTGTATCGCTCTGACGAAAGACGTAGCCGGTCGGTGTTACAGTTAGAACATAATGCCGGGTGTCGAGACTTACGCAAAGGTATCTACCTGGCATTCGAGTTCACACATCTTTCTCATCTATCTTTATCAAAGGGAGCCCTTGCTACCGTGGCAACATTATCGACTGTTGGTGTGTCGACAATTTCCGAAAAGTGAAATCTGTCAAACTTATTGCATTTGCATAGGTGCCGGGCTTCTTTGGTATGGCCAAAACTACCTGATATACCCTTCAGCCTTTCCTTCGGGCTCGAGAACCTGTGCGTGGTGCGATTGTGAGGGAAGTCATATTCGATGTAACCACGCCATAGACGTACCAAAACCCGATGGAATACCCTACGAAGATCTCACACTGGTTACCTCAGATAATGTTTCACTAAGATGCTATTTTCTCCCACAGAAGAAGCAGCTAGCAGTCCACGCTGAAGACGACGATGCAATAACAAACGACGAGGTACGCTTTCATTGCATGATTGGCGCCCTTGAAACTTGAGACTGCCAGTAGTATGCAGCAACTCGACCAACTGTAATCATGTTTCACGGAAATGGCGGTAATCATGGCCATAGGATACCATTGGCGAGAATATTCTACCTGAAAATGCGGTGTAATGTATTGATGATGTCATATCGAGGGTGAGCTCAGAAATGCAATAAGTTCGTTGAAGAACTTAGGGATCTATTTAGATACGGACTGTCCGAAGGTTCTCCTTCAGAAGCAGGTGATTCAATGCGGTTCCCAAGCTGCATTGTCTAACTGCCCACTCGACAAGGCCTAAAAATTGATGCTCAAACGGGCCTTGACTTTGTGACAACACACCCAGTTTTTGCTCAAACACAGATCGTGAGCCATGTCCTCGGCATATCTCTGAGTAAGTATGCAATTGACTTTTGGAGATTCTTTATGGGCAATCTATCGGTGGAGCTGTCTCAATAGACTTAGCGAGCCGCAATCCAACCAAGGTTCTTCTCTTCTTGTCAGCTTATTATCTAAACTCCAAAAAAACATTTAGATCCATGCACTCATCCTTGAAAATACTTTCACATCGCTACCAAGACTCGTGCCCGATGTTCTTCCTGCTCTGGGACCTTTTTCCTTTTTATGTCATCAGAAGTGGGATTCCGCTTCGAAAGTCTCTTTGATTCCTTCATCAACTCCTATCCTGATGTTAAGTGGCGCAAAAGACGATTTGGTTCCTCAAGCCCATATGCGCGCACTGTGGGAGGTCGTCGCGAAACGTGACGAAACAAAAACTTCGGGAGGACGAGAATACAAGGTTGGTCTGCAACATGCGAAGTTCGTGGAATTTGCCAATGGCGGTCATAGTAAGCGTATCGTCAAGTTTTTGGCGAGTTACTACTGATTGAGGATCAGACGATACTTGTGTACAGACCGGCTATTGGTCAGCTGTAACAGAGTTTGTAGAGAGTGTTCGCGCCCGTCAGCACGAACTGAAGGGAAATGAATAGGAGGTGCACGACTTCTTGTTCAGTCTTATTTCATTTTCATAACCTTCATTTCTGAGAGACATTGAGCATTTGGACTCAATTGTATAACATGGCTTGTATTCTCTGCAATTTTGATCAGTTTTCTGATCTCCTGTGGCAATTAATCAGTCATTTTTAAGCTTCTGGAAAGCTTAAGACAATATATATCTCTACCTGGTTGAGTGCGATGCTTCTTACCCTCTTAGCACACTTCAGACGCCACCGAAGGACCTGCATTGGCCAAAACCGTGAAGCGAGTCAGGAAACACGTGAAAGGACTCCTCAGGCAATCTTAAAACTATGATGGTATGATGCATGATGCATGATGAATGATGGCCATTTTATCTTTCCGCGATCGGACAAAAGCTACACGACTTCACGTGACAGTGCGTCCACCACTCGTAGTGGTGCGGAAATAATGATTTGGAGAGTCCGCATGCCCGTTTGCTATGATTTCCGTTTTGTAGGTCCTCATGCTCATGGTTCCGTTGTGACCGGCTCGGTTCGCTTTCTCGAAGCCTAATAATCCCATCAGATTTCTTACCTCATTGAATCAGAGGCCAATGTGCAAGGCTAGCTTGGGATCCACTGGCGGCGATACCCAAATGGGGCCCTGCACTAGGGGCCAAAATACTGCCGATGATGACAAGTGATAAAGTGAGATCTCCGTTATATAGAACTGGACTTCGAAAAGACAACCAAGTTAGAAATTCTTTGCGCCTAAACAAGTGTTCTTCTGGTCTTTATTTCCAACTTTTCTACAGTGATGATGTTGAAGGGCAAAGCATGTATCAATTGCAGGTCCGTATCTCTCCCTCAATGATTATCATGCGCTGACGGCCATTCCTTTCGCTTAGGCGACGAAAGATCGTGAGCTTTTCCTGTAATCATCGTTGGGCTGCTTACTCAAAGGCATTTAACTTCTAGAAATGTGATGGAGATCGACCATCCTGCAGTCAATGTGTGCGATCGAATGGGGCCTTCGAAGATTGCGAATATCCTGGTCCTGGTCCGACTCAGACACAGATACTAGAGGATAGAATCTCACACTTGCAAAATTGCATCCGCCAGCTCGAGAACAAGATCGAACCCACTGTAGCACCCCTGGATAGCCCCTGTTCTGACAATTCTCCACCACCAAAAGTCAAAAGTGACACCACACTCACTTTGCCTTCTGGTTCGTTCGATCAATCACTTGCCTGAAATTATATCCCTTCTGACGTCACATAGCACACAGTTCTCCGATATCTCGTCCATCGTCCTCCCAGAGCTCCCATTTGAAATCCGTTTCTCCTTATCCCGCACAAGAGCCTCCAGTAGACATCAGGCTGACTTTGCGAGTAGTTTCCTAACCTTGCTATCTTCGACTGTCTGACAGTGAGCCAGGATTGACATTTTCTACCCATACTCCTCTCGTTTCGGATTTTTTCTCAATGTAGAGCGATTTCATGCATCTTTTATTGAACCTCAACACATTGGACACTATTCCCGCCCCACTCCTGCGCTTCTAAATGCCATGTATCTATGGGGAACCCATCTTTCCCCTTCTCCACTCGACGGATGTGACGAAAAGGTTTTTTTGCGGAGTTCTCTTCATCATCTTTCAAAGGATCTGTCCAGCTCGCACCCACATAAAATCAATCAGAGCATTCAAGCTGAAGTACTTCTTTCTTATTATTATCTAATGCACGGAAAGGTACTCGCTGGCCACTATCATGCGAACGCTGCTGTCTCTCTTTGCTTGTCGTCCGGGTTTCACCGAATCCGCACTCCTGAACCGACGGTTTCCTCGTCAACGCCTATAAATTCACCGCGACAACAATTATCGTCTTTAGCCAAAGCCAACGATGACACTCAGGAGGGAGAACGTGTGGACGCATTCTGGGCCGTCCTTATCCTCAACAATACCTGGATTGCAATTCAAGAGTCTCATTCTATGTTCTATGATCTCCAGACGATTGGCGTAGACACTCCTTGGCCCATGGACGCGTTTGAATATGAGCTCGTGAGTTGATCTATCTTCTTCACCCTCTTCTCGCACTCAGTGAGATACTAGCAACTACTCCCGTCAGTGAGCAGCGGCACTATCAAAGGATTCCTAGACAGCACGAACGTCGAAGGGTTCTCCGTTATGGCTCTCCACGCAAAGGCCGCCGTCCTCTTAGAACAAGCGACCGTCTATGCGTCCAATGCCGATGAACTCGAAGTTTCCAACCGGGAACCATCTGAATTCAGCCGCCTCGAGGCTGTTATCGACCAGTTCAAAAGTCAATTTCCTATGGTCGGTGGAATGGACGTGACGCCTTCGGAAATGGACACTCTCCTAATGATGCAAATGATGACCCATGCTGCCACCATTAAACTACATCTCCCGCTCCTCCACAAAGGAAAGATGCGGGCTAGGCAGAAAGCGCTTTCAGCGGCCCAAGAAATGACTATCTTGACGCACGATATACCGCCCACGAGTTCTATCCGATTCGACCCCATCGTCGGAGTGAGTCGGTACATCGACTTCTCGGTATATTCTTCTAATTTCTGTTCATTCAGGTACTCTGGACAGCAGCATGTGAGGTGTTCATACACGAGCTCTTTCTACCAGATTCTGTGACTACAGGAAGCAATAGGCAATCCTCTACATTGCTCCATTCTATATTCACACAGATGTCAAAATTCTCCGAGAATAACGTCTTCATGAGTAAGGACATTCATCGTTTTTTTGCGATGATTCTTGTCTTACGGCTACATCAGGGTTCCTTGTCAAACGCCTACAGAAGAACCACCCCACAGCCCTGGTATACTGGTAGTTATATAGAGGTGGTCAATCTCACGAAATGTTGTTATACTGCTCGGAACGCATATCTTTGGGAGTCGCTCCTAGTTTCATGGTGGAAGTCAGAAACTTCCCCTCTCAGGCATCTTTTGTCACCATATCGATCTGAAACAGACTAGTCCATTCCTGATGTGCACTTGTGGAGATCAGCTGATAGCGCATAGATCAGCCTTGTCGTGGAACGAGCCGTGCATACCTTGCCGATTATCGGACCGCCTATTCCGAACTCTTATCACCTCGGATTTGGTCCTTTCCATATGTATGAACCTCGGATTTGGTTCCTTCCATATGTATGAACTCACGATGACATGAACTCTTGTATTTAAAGGACTGGCCGCCCAGGAGGCTATTGATCAGCCTCACTACCACAGATTAATATAGACATACTAAATATATGTATCGGATGAGGAGAATAATTCATGTACCCCACATATATAACGCTGCTTCGTAGCGAGGAGTCGTTAGAGAAGTTCAGAAACACACTTTTTCCATAGGCTACCACTATCAGTGATAAGTACAAAAGATGGGAAAGTATGTATGACGTTTGATAATCTTCATGCCTTCTTCCACCACATTATTGTCAACGAAATGTGCAGACAAATTGAAATATCTTAACATAACATTCCACCCTTTCTTATATCTTTGATTTCCGAATATGTTCAACACAACACAGCCTTGGGCCATCCTTGATGAGATATCTTAATACGCGCGGGGATGATGATGAGGGAATTTCGCCACTGTTGTCCGCATCACGAGCTTTCAATGGATCCGCTCATGCGCTCAGGCAGCTCGTGTAGTTTATGACTCTTATATCGTGAGAATCTGCAAGTCCTGTACTAATGTCTTCTGACTTGGCCGCTTGAGAATGTTTCCAGGAGATTTGTTCTGAACAATCCCATGTGATAATCGGTTCTTCTGGCGGTTAATCAATCACCAACTTATAAGGTCCCAGTCAGCTGTACGGAGCAAAATGCTTCTGACTAGGACGTCCCTGGATTTCCTTTTTCCCTAATGGCAGGGATGATCTATGATTTTTATGTACATATATGAAACGACGCTACCAAACACCCTGCAGATAAATGCTGTTCCTAATATGATTACGCGTTAGACAGGGCTTTAGAGTCCCCGGGTGGAAGTCACATCGAAGGGTCAGCACCGTTCAACAGCTTTTGAGGTAAGGGGTGCATACGCCACACTCCGGCATACATCAAGTAGCCGTGACACCACAATGGTAAAAGTCGAGTGACTCTACATAGCGGAATTAAGGAATCTGAAGGAGTATGCAAATGATGGGGGACCATAGCGAGGGTGAACTCAGCCAGGATGGTTTCACATATTGCAAAAAAGTAAGTAGGATGAGAAGCCACAGAGGTGATGCCTGCTGCGTAGAAAAGAATTCTGGTTTAACCTTTGTGATGACAAGGAATATCCTTGTTGCCACAGACGGATGGTTCACTTTGTGCCCCAAAATATACCAGAACAACGCATTTGAACTGACATATTCGCTCTCGTACGCTGTTCCTCTCTTATTCTCGCAACTTCTTACCGTGGAAAGATTTTATCAGTCATGCACAGGAAATTTATATGGAGAAATTTTTGACGGATGCTAAGAGACCCAGGAATTCCACATCTAGTAGGTAGCGTCGACTACG
Organism: Termitomyces sp. T70a; assembly: GCA_017657195.1. NCBI lineage: Eukaryota > Fungi > Basidiomycota > Agaricomycetes > Agaricales > Lyophyllaceae > Termitomyces > Termitomyces sp. T70a. The sequence continues at coordinate 31,346 of JAGGAT010000123.1, read as the reverse complement.
TCGGAGAAAGTTCAGGAACGGGTGAACGACATTTGACAATGACAGTGGCACAATGCAGACTGCTGACATGGTGTCTAAACTTTCCGACAAACTCATAAGTGGAGAGAATCTCTTGGACTGTTGATGATACTTGACAGATTTGACGAATTTGCCTGATCCAAAAAGCACTCATAGCAGTTACGAAAAAACTGCTCCTATCATAGAAGGGTGTATGAGGCTGCTCAGTGCTGTCGTTGAGTCACATAGAAGGCATGGAAAGAATAGTGGACAAAAACGGAAGAGGTATCATATCGAGTGAAATGATATCACAACGTGATTCAACAGCATGTCCCTTTAGAAGAAGCGAAGTATATCCTGCGTTATATACTGGGTCTACACTGGGGTACTCAGCTGTTTTTGCGACAGAAGTTTTTAAAACCCTGAAAAGGTGCTCTCTACACCTTATGAACAGTACCACTGGCGGTGAAACTTGCGCCTGGAGTGATGCCATCATGATGGTCATTTTCAGTTGGAGGAAACGGTTCCTTGTAGCCTGCGGTCACGATGGTAACGACCGTTGAGGCTTGACGGTAGCAAGTTGCAACAGAACAACTCGAATGATTAATATTGACACTAAGGATGGACGTGGAGCAACAACAGACAACGGGGAACAATGGATACGGTAGACAGATTGGCGCCCTGCAACATGCAGAGGTTGCAGATTGACGGGATTGAGTGGCATATATCGATCAAAATTTGGCCATGAACCTTGTAAAGCTTTACATAAGCGAATAACGACTGCATGACAGTTCTGATCCCATGATATTCTGGGACCACAAGCACACATCCCATGAGAATGTGCTTTCCACCCGGCAGCTAATTGGCTTATGAAAGCTTCGTAGAGGCTGATAACTGCAAATTCTTGTCTGTTTCTGCTTGAGGAGCTTGATTTGTCTGTTTACTCATTTATCAACTTCCTCATATCCATCATTTGTGCCTACCAGATTTCATTTGCTATGCGAATACATTCTATCAACACTATTTCCATGATGCAACAGCCTTGTAATACTGTGGTATACTGTGTATCCCCATGCCAAGACCAATCAATCCATCACTAACTGGCAACGCATCAGGCTTCGAGACTATCTACTAACAGAGAGCCAGTAAGTATAAATGGTGCGTTGAAAGCTTTTTGACTCCTATCGCATTTCTTCCCAGTTCGTGGACGACCGGTCATCTGTCGTTGGTTCCGTCCTGTCCTTTCTTTGTCGTATTCGTTCTTTTGGTCCGTGTCAAGGAAACAGTCGTTTCTCCTGACTACGCTTCAATCTACTATGGTCCATTCAACTCTTGTTCTCTTTTCTCTTTTTGCTGGTGCTGCTCAAGGATTGAACGATTGGAGTAAACCATGCCTTTCTGGCGTCTGCTCCTATGGTAAGATTCTACTGAGGACAGCAAACAGTAACCACATAACACTTGAACCTAGATCTTCCTAATTCTGCAGGGAATTCGTCTGGATCATTCAAAGTCGTGAGTATATCGCCGGTTCCTATCTTTCGACGGTGTTAAAGGGAAATAGTGGGGCTCTCCGGACGCTATCTCAGATATTACGCTAGCTGCAGGATGGAATATCATCGGCTGCTCGCCGAATGAGCTCGCACAAGATATTCGTCTTGTCTGTAACAGCGACGACGATTCCGTAGCCGCTGGGTGTTCTCACCTCGATAAAGGCTTAGGAGCCGCAGGAAAGATCGTTCGCTTGCCTGAAAATGTACGTGGAGACATAAGGGCAACTCTTCGATGCTTATGATAAAATCAAACAGTGTGGAAAGAGTGCCTTTGCTCGGGTGGCTCGCGCTTGGATTCCCGACGACCAATCCATTCCGGAATCTATTGCAATGAAGATTGTTCGACGTGATGGCAAACGACCTCAAGTTAAAGCTCTCACTCTCGATACGAACTTTAATGCTACTGACCCGTCCAAGTAAACATCTTCAATGTCTATTGTGCCCATTATCTGACACATAACTGTTATTCTGAAGGACTGGCCCAATCAACTTTGCTGTTCAGGGTGCCAACGTCAAGGGAGCTGCTGCTGACATCGACGTTTCCGGTGTGAATTCTACTCGCCGCAGAGGGATCTACAGCGCAGAAAATACTGAGCGCGGTTTATCCGACTTGGTCGGTGATGTCATTGACTGTCTGTTGATTCCACAGACACTAGAAGTACTATTTTCTGACATGCTTTCCAGCTATCAAGGACCTTGATACGTTTAACTTCAACAATTCTCAGACTCTTCCCCCAATTAGCGTTGACCAGGACTTCAACCTTCTAAATGTGCAATTGTCGTGCCCACCAATTACAGCCTCACTTACGGTTGACGTTGATGCCAAGGCTAGTGCTGTCGCAGCTATTGGTGTTGCTGCGTCTGGCACGATTATCCCACCAAAAGTCGAGGACTTCTCCTTAATTATCAGTGGGAGACCTTTTTTATCATGAGAGACAAAACAGTCGACTCAATGTATCTATAGATATGAGTGGCGAAATTAATGGCACTGTGACAATGAAGGCTACCGCTTCTGTGCGTCATTTTATGCCATACTTTAGCACTAAAATGATTGTTTGTGTTCTAAACTCCAGGGTACCCTTGACTCTGGCAAACTGAAGATTTTCGAACTGGGAATTCCTGGGCTTGACTTCCCAGGGTACGTGTACGCAACCTTGAAACGATATTCAACCCTGACAATCAAAACAGGCTGCTCACAATCGGTCCGACTTTCGAAGTTGACGCACAGGCATCTACTGGTCTCGATCTTCAGGCAGACACGACTGTCGGCCTTAATTACAAGCTAGACAAAGCCCAGCTGATCTTTCCTCCCAAAAGCGATCAGACAAACTCCGCAGGAAATGCATTCACTATCTCTGATACCCGTAAGTCTCCCATCTATCACTCCATTATCATACCAATCTAGGTCTTTCCCTTTCTGTCAGCCCTTCAAGTTTCTGTCTCTCCCTCTGTCCAAGCCAGCGGAAATGTCCAAGCTCACCTTATTCCCTCTCTAAACTTGAAGGTGTCTGCACTCAACGACATCGTCGATGCCGGCATCTTCCTCAATCTCGACGCTTACGCGGAGATGACCTTATCTCTCGGGGCCAGCACCACGATCAATAAGAGGAAGCGTGAGCGGTTCAGGACCATTGGTCGTTACATGCCTCGCGATGCCATCGTCGCGGCAGAGGTGCCTCCCACGACATCTGCTGCTCTTGACCAATATTCGACGTTTACTGTTCTCTCAGGTGCTGCAACTCCTACGGCATCCTTTGCAGTATATTCTGCTCTGCCTTCTGCGCTGTCTTCCTCTGCGCTCTCTGCGGTACTTTCTCTATATTCTCCTCCATCTTCTCTTCCCTCTGCACCTTCTTCCGTGTCTTCTGCTTCATCTCCTGCTGCTACATTAGCCAAGTTGAGTCCCGTGGATGACAGTGCTTCCTTTGGCGGGTGCATCAAAGTCGACGCTGGTTTGAACGTGAACGCCGGTGCAGACAGTGACTTCTTCGGTCTCTTCAATGTGAACACCAAAGTGCCGCTGTTCAACAAGTCGTTTGAAATTCTTCAGGTTAGCCGTACTTTATCGTGGAAACCCTCGCGCTGACACAGTGACACCAGCAATGCTTCGGCAACCAGAAGCGTTCTATCGATGTCGTCTCTTCTCTGATCAGTGCATCGTTCAAAAAGCGTGCAGTAGGGCTCACTTGCCCGGCGGCTGGGGCTCCTTCCAAAGTCAAGGTCTTCGATCAAGTTATCCAAGCTAACGCGTAAGTCAAGTAAGTCTATTGCCCCAGGTGGAATTCTCACTGTTCCTCAGCATTGTTACCATAAGCGATTCCACAAAATCCACAAGTTCTTAATATTTTAGTAGCTTGAGCGGAACCCTAGTCGAGAATCGAGTGTCAAGATGTCCTTTTACTATATCCAGTTTTGATCGACTTTTATTCCTTGTGATGAAACCTACCGACCATCACAGAATTCTAACATCCTAAACATGTATGAGAATAAAGTACATGTAACATTTTGAGTACACACGTCCCACCAGTAACAAACAAAAAACGAACCGAACCAGGATTGATCGCCCTCTATGCAGTACCATGTCTTTTCAAACCCGACGGAGGCCTTGCCAGCACCCGACCCCTCGCAATCCTATCAGCAATCTTTTCGACCACACCACCCTCGTCACAATCGTCCGCCTCCAACGTCTTCTTAATCATATACTCCATTGTCATTCCCTCCGCGTCTACGCTCGCCCGCCGCATACTGGACGCAGAAAACATTGTCGTCGGTGATGGCGTAGCAGGCTCCGGTAACCGCTCGTTCTGCATATCAATACGCCGTCTGTAAGGAAGGTAGGTGAGACGACCCGGACGGTACCAGCTCTACAATGACAACGTACGCATCGTCGAAGGTGCGAATTGACCGTCCCATTTCTGTGCCTTGAACACTGAGTCCTTCGCTACGCGCCAGATCAACGTCGAATTGAAGCTCCGTTGCATTCTCTGACTCATCTCTGTTTGTTCAAAAACATTCCATCAGAATGTCTTATAATAGACACGACGAGGAAAAGTGAGAGATGTCATCACGAACCGGAGCATCTGGAACACCTTCTGCATTTTCCCAATCGCCATAATCTTGTTCTTTATCTCCTGGCGCCGTCTTTGTAATTCTGCGGGTGTCATACCGGGGTCAATACCTACTGCCTCATCGCCGCTTTCGCTGTCTACTTCTGACAATTCTTCTTGGCTGCATACACTTAGAACAGCAAGCAGCATGTCCGTTACTGCCATCACAATGAGTTAATCAGTAAGGGAACAAAGAACCGTCGGTAGAAGACCCACTCTTGGCGCCCACAAAGGGTAAACTCCACGTGAAGGCGTCGACGAAGTTAGGCAGCCAGTAAGGATGACTACTGTAGTTAAATTGGCGGATGGTGATGTTCTTATTCGAGTATTTGAGTACAGCGCCGCGGTTATGATAGACGTCGAGGTAATTAGGAGCGGAGAAAATTGTGATGACGGAAGGGAACTTTTTTGAAGGCGTTTTGCGAAGCATAGTGTAACTATCAGCCTGGAGTCAACGGACGAAAAAGTCAAATTAAAAGACAAAACAAACCCTGCATCTTGAGCTTCGTGTCCTCGTATTATGCCTAGAAGTCCATTGCGTTCAAGGAATTGGCATGAGGCCGTGTATCTGGATCCACGTCAGTCAATGGATTCGTAAACAGCAGCAATGAACTCACGTAAAATAGAAAGAACAACCTCGTGTGTCGTTGTGCACGAAAGCGTCTTTTGGTAACTTGGCAGGATCAAGTTCATCATAGTTAGCGATTGGGTCGGCCCATAAGAGGTCACATAATAGTCCATGACTTCCAGGCTCTTGGAAACGATCCAACTTTCAAGGCATCAGCCTATAAAGGAGGCTAGCGAGAAACACGTACCTTTTCAAGATCGCTAATCCTAATTAACTCCGGTGATATACCGCCGTGTACACAGAAGAAGCGCCCGTCCACCAATGCTGTAACAGGTAGCGCACAGAATGACTTGATACATGCGTCGTACAAACGTTCTGAGTATTTATGAAGACCTAGAGGAGATCAGCACGGAGGAAAAACGAGCAGATAAGTATTTACATTCGCGTTTGAACGTGAAGTACTCTGTGAGATGTCGACATTCGTGGTTACCCCGTAAAAGAATGACCTTATTGGGGTACCAGAGTTTTAAGCTATACAAATACAATAGGCACTGAATGCAAAGAGAACATGGAGTTGGACGAGAACACAAGAATACCAAAATTACTTACCTCGATACCAAAACATCCACGGTCAACATAGTCACCTAAAAATAGATAGTTATCCTCGCCGACGGTACCTCCGACTTCAAAAAGTTTCATCAAGTCGTACTGCGCGTAGAAATTAATATATATCTTTCGATACAAAATTGGACGCACATATTGCCCATGAATATCACCGCAAACTTTGGCGGTGTCAGACCCAGATTTCGAGAGATACAACGCGCACACTCACTTGTCACAGGACTTTTAACATCTACCATATTTGGTTCACGCGACAATAGCTCCGTTGTACGCTCTACAATGAACAGCGCCTGTTCCTCCGTAAGACGTCCTTCCCGGAAGAAGTGGTCCTTGAGGAAGAGTGCATTTGGCTTCCGCTCTCCGCGAACAGTGATCTTGAAAAACTCTGCATCTGTCGGCTTGTTCGCTGCTGGTTGCGGGACCTGAAAACATAAGAGATACAATAAACGGCCAAGTTGGAATCGAAGCGCTTAAGCGAGCCGTTACTCACGTTCCTCACAGGACGCTCGTTCAGGTCATTAGGCAGTTTAAAATTCGGTGGAATGCCTAGTCTATGTCGTATTTGTTCTGAAGAACTTGTAGCCTGGGCCATCTTAGGATGCGTCGTATGGGCAACGGACGATACTAGAGACGAGCATCAGATCCGTCTCAGCTGTATTTGGCTGTGTGTATCACTAGGCCCGATTCATTTAAGCGCCCAAGTGTACTATTGTCCATGGTTTCGACGATGATGGTGACCAGGGAAAATCCTACTCTTATAAAGACCGAGGGAAGAGGGAACGGAAAGTAAACAGGCTTCCGATCTTGGTTTGGCTTATGCATGGTGGCGTGCCGGCTTGGTTGATGGCATGTCCCAAGGCTGTGTTATGCAGTCCAATCACCAAGCGGAAATCTAGCTCATCCTGATGATGTATGTGTGTGCATCTGATTCCACGAGATAGTGATATATCTACTCAGGCCAAAGTAAAATCTGTCGGTGAGGAGAATCTATTTTTATTAAACCGGAATTCCATCATATTCGTCGTATCCCAATGAGAGGTTAAGATTCTATACAACATTGATCAACACACATAGAACCGAATCACTTGAAGAACTGCGAACCTGCATGCACTGCGTTGCAGCGCCCTTGAGGAGATTATCAAGACCGCCCTGAGAAGGAAAGTTGAAACCACTGTAAAAACAAAAGAAGCCTTGGACATACGACAATCACGACCCTATTCCCTTCGCTGTGGACCTGGAATCCACCAACAGTCCAAGTATGTTTATTTTCAATGGCAGGCAGCTCAGGGACTTCCTTGATAATTTGCACGAGCTTGTTACCCTTGTACTTCTCCTCGAACAGCGCAATAACCTCCTTCGCAGTGAGCTTTCCTTTCAAAGGAATAGATGCCGTCGAGATGATTCCACTGAACCACGGGGAAACAGCCGGGATGAACGCAACCTTCAGCGGACTCGCACCCGACGAAAGGAGCTCCGACAAATGGAATCCAGCCTCCCGCTCATGAATATGATCCGTCAGCGCATAAGGTTTTACACCATGCTTCAGACTCTGCGGTGTAACCTTGGGCACAGTGGTCGGACGACCATCGGGGTCGGTCGCGGGGAGCGTGCCCGCCCCACTATATCCAGACAGTCCAAACACCGTCGGAAGTCCACCGATATGTTGAATCAACGGAGCAATAAGCATCTGTGCAGACGTCGCGTAGCAACCGGGGTTCGATATCCTCTTGGAAGCGCGTATGCTCTCGCGTCCGTATAGTTCTATCATACAAATGAAGCAAAGAGAAAAAAATACATTGTTCAATTGCACATATTCAAGTACATTTAAGCTGAAGGACCCTCACCGGGAAGACCATACGTCCACCCTTTCTCGAATCGGTAGTCCGCACTCAGGTCGACAATAACGCTTTTCTCCCCTTTACGCTCCGCTGAACCACGATCAACAGCGTCGACGTACGGCTTGCAGATGCCATTCGGAAGAGCCATAATCCACGCGTCTACCTCCCCCGACTTCTCAAGCTGCTCGACATCCTGATGAGAAAGGTTGGTGTAATCAATAGAGTGCTTAGTATAACTAGTCAGTGGATAACCGGCAAGCTGACGAGATGAGACGTGGGTTAGATCGATATGAGGATGACCGGAGAGTAATGTCGTGAGCGCCTGACCCGTATATCCACGCGCACCAACAAGCGCAACACGCTTAGTCTCGGTGCTAAAAGGTCCCTCGGAAGCGCTGGTAGCATATCCACGCCTCAACCCAGGAATGCGACGGGCAAGTGTCGAGTACGCCTTGGCTCCAGCGGGGGCAGCACCCGCAGGGGAAGCAGCACGATGAGGCGGGGCAGAGGGTCCAACGGGAAGGAACGAGCGCTCAATCCTTCCTTTGGCCTCAAAGTCCTTCACGATCCGCTCAACCTCTGCGACGTCCTGAACGCCATACCAGAACAAGCTCCTACCAGCCCTTGTAAAGCTTCCGTCCGCCCGCTCAAAGTGCCAAGCACGATTCTCGTCCTCCGCATGGGTGGTCCAGAACAGTTTACGATGGTCCTTCTTGATAGAGTTAAAGACGTTATCCGTGACGTTATTGAGGATGCCGCTGCGTGACGCCAGGAGTTTGGTCATGACGGGAGTCTCGCCTTCAGGATGGGAAACGACGGCGATGACATCAAGGGGCTCGTCGCCGTAGATAGTGTAGGGTGTCTTGTTGAGGTCGTTCAGGACTCCGGTGATGCTCTGAAGCCCGGCGAGGACCTCGGGATCACGATCGTGGACGACCTGACGGAATCGGTCCGCACCGATGGCTTCAATGTTGTCATGCTTGAAAAGCTTGTAGCCACGGCGGATGAGAGTACCAGCGCCACTATCGGTGAAGAGTTCCTTTTGCAGGGAAGATGCCGAAATGACGGCAACTGAAGACGAACGAGGAAGGTAGTCGAGAAGCTCCTTGAACTCTCGGAGTTTGAGCTTGGTGCCGTACTTGACCCACGGCTCTTTCATGAGGTTGTCAAAGTCCTGGACAGAACAAATAGGTTAATTCCATTCCAGTCAACAAGGGAATATCTGTACCTCATCCAAGTTAATGACATCCATCTTTTGACCGGTGACGCCGTGGAACATGCCACCCTTGTCATTCAAGAAGACGATTTTCATGGGTTCAAGCTCCTTAGCCAACTCTCCGGCCGCAATGTCGGCATTGACGTTGAGAATCTGGCCATCTGGAGACTCTGCAAGGCTGGTAAGGATTGGGAGAGCGCCGGCACGGATAGATGCCTCCAAAGGACGTTTGTCGACTTTCGTAATCTTGCCGACGAGGCGGTATTTCTCTTTGTCAAGGTAGTCTGCGGTAAAAACACCAGATGTGATGGGACGAGCACGGGTTCCGAGTTTTTCCAAGGCACCGACAAGTTTGAGGTTTTCCTCGTGGAATACGCGACGTGCAATTTGCAACGTCTTCGCATCTGAATTACAATCAGATATGACATTTCTCACATCATAAGATTTTGACGTACCTGTGACTCGGATTCCGTCAATGTAGTCTGGAACGACACCCTCACGTTCCATGATTTCATTCAACTGGGGTCCGGCTCCATGGAGAACAACTGGGTAGAGTCCAACACGGTACAAAAAGCTCAGACTCAGTGCAAGTTCATCCAATTCTCCCAGAACGGCTCCTCCGACCTTGATCACAGCAAACTTGGCAGGCGAAGAGGGATGCGAAGCAGACGAAAAAATGCGAAGGTGACGCTCGACCTCACGCTTGGTACCAATCGAATACAACAGACGTGTAATTGTGTCCTAATATACGTTGTTGGATAAATTTTATTCATATAAATGGAAAATGTAAACATACCCTTTCAGTCTGTGCAGCAGACTGCATCCCTCGTACATCTCGCCGTCTGACCGCTGAAATAGCGGCATGGCGCTGCCCAGCGACTTTAACAGCTTGCCGTGCAACACGGATTGAAAGCCTAGACGTCGTGGCAGCAGCCAACATCGTAGTAGGCATGGAAAGAGGCAGGAACAAGTAGGACAATGTTTCGGGAATTCGGATTTTTCTATTCCTCGTGACCCGAGTGTATATATGCCATTGGCTTCACGCTTATCATTTACGCTCCTCGTTTTGCACAGTTTTTGCTGTTGGTTGCGGCTAGAGTCATCACATATCTCCACAGCCTCATCCTCTTCTATGCAAATTGACCCCCTAGTTCGCTATCTCTGTCCCGAGGTCAGCCGATGGAGGCCCGGACAAATGTGACAGCGGAAATCATGGACCTTTTGAGGACGGAAGGATTTATCGTACAAGGCTTGGATGGTATATTTCATGAAGAGCGTTTGATATAAGTTGCCTTTCATGTCGGTTCTGCTTCAAATGTTTTCCCGATAAGCGGGCTTCCAGGTGCATTTGCATCACAAAAGATATGTTTCGAAGTACGCATAAAGTGACATGAGGAAGTCAATTACACGACAGTATATTGAAACATTCTGGATCCCTTGAGGCGCTGCGCAATTGTGCAACATGTTGTTGACCACACCAGAACGTGCGCGACACCAAACCGATATACCGTATACACCTAGTCTGGGCCACTCAGGGTAAGTACAGTAGATGTTCCTGTTCGACCAAAATACATGGCCTATAACCAGGAAGGTGACAAACTGTCGTTTCGCTGGAAACCTAGGAATAGGGTGCCGGCGGCTTGCCTTTTCCAGCGCGTTGAGTGCTCTCGGGCCGAGTTGGTCTTGCACTTCTGGTGGCACGAAATTTATAGTAGTGCGTTCGGAGCGAATATATATAACCAAAAACCCTCTTGTTTGCATTGGAGCAGTGGTAGTGCGAGCTAGTTGGCTACAGATCCTGAGTAGTTCCATCCCTGGTAATCGAGAAGTGTGCGTGTTTCATCGTCCAGCGATTACCTTGCCCGATACCACTCCACCCATACAGATGGTAACGCTGAGGTTGACATAACGGCCATTTGTCAAATATTGTCACCTAGAAACTGAAGAGTGGGCGTCTCATGAAACCCGGTCCATCTCATCTACATCGTGATCCTTTCCTGTTTTCGCTTTCTGAGTGTCAACAAAATGTACAGCCCATCCATAAATCCTGCAGCATTTCAACGAGTACTCCTTTGAGGAATTGCTCACTGCCTATGTCTCCATCTACCTCGTCAATGGTTCCGAACTCGCCTCTGATGACTATCATATCGGGGCGACGCGTATCGGATTCACCGATGGTCAGCACCCTGATGCTCTGAACACCGCCTTTAACATTCTTCAGAGAGTAAAATACGTGCAGAACTCTCCATTTGTGACAGAGTCGTTGTCGCTGTGAATACTGACCTCTGCCCCACGATGTCGTTTTGCCTGACTATACTCTTCGAAGATCTTGTCACACTTCCTTCCGGTCAACGACAATCTTGATGCATTGAGATCAATTCAACGAACTACTCAACCCAGTGATTTTACTGGAAACTCAGCCATGTTCTAGAGATACAAGTTCAGATTTGGCTATTCTTGTGCATGGGTAGTGTGGTGAGTACTTGCACGCATTCGCATGTTGCAAGGTGAAACATGGTTTCCAGGCTTATGAATGCCTCCGAGAGAAAAGCGCTTCCGATGACTGTTCCAGCGTATACTGCTTGTTCTGTGGCAGTGGTGATCATGTCAGTCCACGACCTTCCAAGAGCGTGACAACAGGAGATCGACGAGTTCTGTATGAGAAGCAAAAGGTGGTAAAGAATATGTATGAATAGGAAACGAAACCAAGGTAATTAGATGAAAACTTATCGCTGGTTCGTTGCCCCCAGCTTGGTGACGAGAATCATAAAATTGCATATAACAAGTCAGAAAAAGAAGTATCAAATTTTTACAACCCAATTTCTCCAGAGTTACATGTATTGCCACGTTCGAGATTAGTTACACGCTCGGAACAGGATCATCATCCGATCTCGTTCTCACACCCTTCTTCACTTTCCACCGTAGTCCTAGTTTACTATCTACAGATTTGTCTTCATCGTAAAACCGTTTTTTCTCTTCACTAGATAAATCAGATATTCCTCGATTTATTACCCCCCAACCAGCATCCTGCGCCACTCGACATTGTTCCATGTCAGAAACAGGAGTTCGATAACGATGCCATACACCACCAGCCACCGGTGTGTCATAATCGTTGCCGTGTCGAAGCAACCAGCGTATATCGTAATGAAAATCCTGCCACATGGAACGATCCGTCCAACGCTGTTGCAGAGGTGCGTTTACGAGTCTCAGATCGGCACGACCCCAGTCGATAAGGACAGGACAACGATTTTCGGAACGAATGATCACATTATGTATGTTGATGTCACAGTGATTGACGCCGTAGCGTCGAAGATCACGCCCAAGTTGCAAAACACGCTGAGATATGACTTCTGCTTCCTCAGGAGATAGATTGATGCCCGGTTGAAATGAGGCCATAGTACGACCTTGGATATATTCAATAAGGAGACCATTGATGTGGGCCAACGACGGATGGCAGGCGGATTCCTCCATCTTGAGCTGTGCGGTGCCAAAGAAGCGAGGAACTAGTCCTAAATTCTGCGCCTCAGTGAGGCACTGGTACGCTTTACGCTCCTTAGAAAAACCGCGTTCATAATATTCCCAGAGCTCCAGCATACACATCCAGGCTGGAAGGGTTTCGTCTGGTTTGCGTAGGAGTGTTACTGAGCCAACTGTCTCGATATGAGATCGAATCCTCTCTTGGTAGTCCTGTTCGGCGTCAAAATTCCAATCATCAGCGACACGACGATCCGCTAGTTTGAGAACAATGCAGGGAGGGAGTCGCAAAACAGAAGGTTCAGTCTTGACTAAGAGTGCGGCTGAATTCGTAAAGGGAAGGAACGCCTTTAAAATTTGAACTTTTATAGACTCATGATGTAGAGGAAGTGTAAGTGTAAGGTAAGTGCCTGGTCTATAGACTTCATGCGGAAACCTTACAAAGATCAATGTCAAGAATTTCATTGAGAGTCTGACTGTTGACAACTGACCGAAACCATTGATTTTGTGCGCGGCTAGAGAGTTGGCGCAAATGATGGATGAACTATTATGAGTGAGGTGGTAAGCTTGAGGAAACGGGGCGAGAGTTAACAAAGCAGAAAAAATACCCTAGACATCTTAACTGAATGAAGAAGGGCGTACGTGACGTAAAGCAAAGGAAAATAAACAACGGTGGCACGAATCTGGGCCAAATCTGACTATGTGCTGATATAACATGAGTGACTGTGTTCTGTCAATGTCAATCCTCAGTCAAGACTTAAATTGAACATAAACAAATTATTCAACTGTTCGTACTTTCTATCACCTATCACATATGCGTTCCTGACATTTGTGGCATCGAGTCTGTCGCACCATCCGGCCATGGGTTTTCATCTTGCTCCTCCATTGTGATCGCCTTCCAGTTTTTGGAGGCCCACAACGATACAATAGTTGTCTAATTTACAAATACAAATCACAATTGGCATGCCCATGACAAAATAGATCGAGACGATAAGCATGTAAGCATTGTTTTGCCTGAGAAGAGTGGCTCTCAGGCGTGTCCTAGAATTTGTCAGCTAGCCCATTCTTCCGTTTCTGTATGATAGTCTCTATATTTGGGTACCCAGCAGCCTGCGTTGTACACAATGCCTGGTATTATAAGTTTCATCACAAGCATTCGCTTGTCAAAAAATGACGAGGGAACCACTCTGGTAGACTCCAAACTCTACCTGCTAGATCAGCGGTGATCATCCCGATCACAGCTTCTGCACTGTATACAGATCAGTCACCAACACAAAAAAAGAAACCAGAAGATATCGTGTACCAGGCATAGCCACGTGGCATTCCGTGTCCTGTATATCCAGCACTGATGTATTGACCCTTGTAATATTCTGCACTCTGCGATTGACCGGGGTCTACAACTGGTCCAACCTAGAGGTATAGACAATTCCTAGGTGAGGTTTGCTAAATGAAAGGTCTTGACACTTACGAACGGATCTCCAGTTTTAGTGTACCCCATGATCCCGGTCTGTGCCAGACTTCTTTAGGACACGAATTTCAAGCTTTCTAGGACATACTTACCCATTCCATCTCTGGCTCTCGACCCTCTTCATAGTTTCCAGGAAACAAAGGGGGTAGATACTTCCTCAGTGCTCTGCTGACATTTGTATTGAGGGTAGAATCATCCACAACATAAGCCTCAAGGCCCGGGCCGCTCTCATCGCGCGCGCCACCAAAAATAATGAGGGGTTTATCTTCAGACGATTTGACAGGCCGAGGGAACCAGTACTTCCAACCCAAGGTGCCAACCCAAGCATCCTTAGTAATCTTGGTTGAGGGAGCCGCAGCGCGCAAGGCAATCACTTGTCCACGCGTCTGAATGATGCCTGTGGGCCCATGAAAATGTGGGAGGAGGTGACTCGCATAGGCGTTCGTTGCGTGAAGGACATAGGAACACTGGATAGCTCCACGTGGGGTAGAGAGGGACCAGCGACGAAGACCAGTAGTAGACCGAGCTATTGATGTCACAGGCGTGTTAGTGTGAAGCTTGAGGTCAGGGTTAAGCCTTTTAGCAAGCTTGTAGAGCTGAGTTACAAGTTTCAGCGGCCACACGTTATTGCCAGGATGTCTGTATGCTGGATACGAAGAACCGTATTCCTAAGTTGAAAGCATTAGAGAGCTGGGTATCCTGAAAAGAGGCATGTCATTACCTTGAAGACCTCCGCCTCAGTCAACCACTCCACACTCTCGATCAAGTCTGCCTGCGCAGCCTTGGCGGCTTCGTAATCTGCCTTCGTGACACAAATTTCTTCTTCGTTCACAAGGAGTCCGACTCTGTGATTAGACACCAGATCCACAATTTCTTCCCATCCTTCGGCTTTGATGAGTTGGACTAGCTGGCGTTCTGTGTGAATCTCCAGCTTGTGCGCTTTTTTGGCCTCTTCCGAACCGTACTTCATCTCTCTGAACAGAAAGTTATCGAAGATCTCAGCCGTCAAGTGGCCACCATTGCGGCCTTCAACAGTCATCAGTAACTCACGAATTTCCTTTGGAAAAATGTAACAGACCTGTTGCTCCAGAACCTGAATATGCCTGCAGTCAGCAAGAGTAGCTGTGAATGAGAACAAGATTGATCAAAGCCTTACAGAAATCTCTTGCTTCAAGTATAATGACTTTTGAAGGCATGGATTCTGTAGTCCTAAGACCCCTGGCAAGGTGATATGCGGCTGAAATGCCTGTGATACCTGAACCTATGATACAGATGTCTGCCTCGGGGGTTAGATCATCTTGGCTGCCCTCCTTGGCAAGAGGGTTGGCCCCAGGGGAGTTAATCCAAAATGAATGGGTCGGATTGGGACTGGGAAGCCCTAGAGTATGCGGTGGGACCGGGAGATCGAAGATGGCCTCAGCATTGCGAATGGCGCTCATGTCGATACGAGAGGACTTTATGCACGCCGTCAGCTTTGCACGAAAGTGTATTTAAGTCGTTTCACCCTCGGGATATCGGTCCGCTTTGAGAGCAACTTTAGAGTGGTTGTTTGAGCACCTTGATCTTGTATGAGTGACTCGTGGAGCAGTCTAGTACTTATGCTCTAAAGGATGAGCCACATGAGTTGGGATCAACACTCGTGTACGATGCACAGTCGACACAGCCGTGGTGGAATCTCCAATGCAGAAAAAATCCATGATTACTGTGGTACTGCCAGTGGTATATGGATTTGATTGTTTCTTAGATTACCTAAGACACAGTATTTCAAGCTCCGATACAACTGCATCTTTGCCGTCCTTAAGGGTGAAGGAGTCCGCTTGCCATTCATCTCATCAATGATCTCCTAGTATACATCCAAGGTCGCGCAACGACCTTCTTCAACCTGGTATCAATATATCTCTTGAAGAGGTGGAAGTCATATCTCAGCGTGTTCTGCGATCTCTGCGTAATGTTTGACGGGTTTAATTAATCGAGAAACATCTGAATTAAGCAGCAAGAAGACAGAAATAATGAGGGAAGGCAAGTCTGTGGATGGTCAACATTGGTTCACAGTGGAGGGTGAAGAAGGGTGTATGGACGAGACTGCTTGATGACACCGTCCTAAGCAAGCATGTAATTTATTTTGATCGAGTCATCGCGCAAACCTTCCAGCGAGGAGACGCTAGAGTGGTGAGAGATATCGATCAGATATCAAGAATGTAAAAATCCTTTGAAGCATTGAAGGAGACAAATTTTCAACGTCGAGTGCAGCTTAGCACTGTCATTTAGCAACTGGACATGATAAATCTTGGAGAGTCGAAAAGCAGATTGGGGAAGTGATATTGGTTTGTAGCCTCTACTTACTTAGTGGAGATCATGCAGAAGGTATAAAGAACCACATCATCCTTTCTAAGCGCTTGCAGAATATCATATCTTTCACTCTGACGTCGTTGCCAAAAACTTGGTGGCGACGCTACTTCATGCAAGGTTGTCGATCCTCTGGTATTGATTTCCCTTACTCTTACGACCTGCTTGGCTCCCTCACCGACGATGTTAGTCTATGTGCCACATGCGCCATCCCTCCAGCCATACACAAAATCATGGTTTCGGTCAGTCGTCAGACAGTTCAACTCTCGTTCAAATCCTTGGCATTACTTTCGTAAAGTTTCCCCTCGAAATCGACAAACCAGCGACTCGCCTGGCTCTTACACTTCCTAATGAGTCATTATGATATACGCTGGGGAAACGAAGGCGACGCGTTGGTAGCCGGTGTTTCCTGGCATTGTTAACGAACTCCTATTCCTGACATGGAACAACGTCGAAGGGCACTGGATGCGGGGGTAATGAATCGAGCAGTATCCGATTTATCTAGCGAAGAGAAAGAAAGATATTACGATGAAGACAAATCTGTAGATAGTAAACTTTGGTTACGGTGGAAGAGGAAGAAGGGTGTAAGGACGAGATCGGTTGCATTAATGTAACGCACATTGATTGAACGAGCTACAATTGGATCGGTGGTTCACAAATTGTGTTTGATTGATGTTGACAACATGCGGCCCCGAAGTGCATGAATTGCAGTAGACAAGTCTTTTACGACAAACGATGTTATTCGAGATTTCCGGGTATTTTGGTAGCATATGTTCCTGAGATCATACAAAGATATGAATCCACAAGCAGGAAAAATCTATTCTTATTAGCTCCAGGACGATGTCGCGACAACCATGACTATATTATACAAGGTGGGTCGACGCACGTAGACTGAGAAAACGGAAAAAGACAGAAGAAAGACGGACGGATCGAAGCGGCGAGTGACGGAAGTAAACACGGAAGTAAAGCGGTCTGTACAGAGGTAAATGGTTCGTACAGTTAGTGGTCGCAATCGTAAAATTACACCCACACGGAGGTTATAGATAGTATCCACCTCAAAAGTTTCAAGCTTTTCGATTACCTTGATACCAGGCAGGCCGTATGCGGTCCGCGAGAGCTTCGTATAAGTTGTTCAGAGTCGTTCCGTCGTCAGAAAATGTCGAGGAAGCCATTCCGGCACAGTCCAAGCCTTTCCAAGTATCTCACCAGCAATCATTCCAGCGACTGCTTCGGCACTACATGTTCTTACACAGTGAGTGTCCAACACGCTGAACGGATGGAAAAGTGAAGGCTCACCAACCGAAGGCACGGGTCATCCCATGGCCAGTATATCCAGCCGAGATGTATTGACCTTTGAACTCATCAACAGAGCCACGGGCGACTGGCCCGACCTTGAGCTACGACTTAGTAAAGTGTGCAATAGGGGCACTCATACTCAACATACAAAAGGATCGCCAATCTTCGTATAGCCCATGATTCCAGTCTACAGTTCCATGGTTAATTGGTATTGTTCCGACATACTATAGTCCGAACAAAAACACCCACCCATTCCATCTCAGGTTCTCGGCCTTCCTCATACTTCCCCGGAAACACACCTGGTAGAAAATCTCTTAGAACCTTCCCAACGACATTATTGACCATAGAATCATCCGTCAGATTCGTCTCAAATGTCGGACCGCTCGCATCGCGGCCACCACCGAGTATAATGAGAGGATGGTCCTCTGGGGTTTTCACAGGTCGAGGGAACCAGTACTCGAATCCCTGGTTGCCGCCCCACGATGCCTGGGTGATATTCGCCGCAGGGACGGCGGCGCGTACTGTAATGACCTGTCCACGTGTTGGTACGATTCCGTTTGGCCCGCGCAGGTGGGGAAGGAGGTAACCCGCGTAAGCATTTGTCGCATGGAGTACGTAGGAACACTGGATGTCTCCGCGGTGCGTCGAGAGGGACCAACGGCGCGATACTGAGGCGGAGGGAGAAATTCCGATCACTGGTGTGTTTGTATGAAGCTTGAGATCGAATTTGGGGGAGTTGAGCTTTTGGGTGAGTTTGAAGAGTTTGGTGACGAGCTTCAAAGGCCACAAATTATTCCCTGGATGGGTAAAAGCGGGGAAAGAAGCACCGTATTCCTGAGAGCAATTCAATACGACACGTATAAAGAAAGAGCGGCACTCACAGCTTGCACTTCTCTCTCGCTTAACCATCTCACGTCATCCAAGTCCAAGCCCGCTTCACTAGCGGCTTTGAAGTCTAGCTTTGCTCGTTCGACTTCAGTTTCAGTCACAAAAAGTTGAACGTGCTCAGCAGAAACAAGGTCCACTGTATCTTTCCAGTTTTCAGCGTCGACGATCTTGAGCAGCTCCGAAGTAGTGTGATGCTCCAGCGCGTATGCCTTTTTGGCTTCCACTCTTCCAAAGAGCCCCTCTCTTTCCACGAACTTGTTGAAGTGAACAGGCGTTAAGTGGCCACCATTGCGACCTGGTTTTTTATATAAACATGCATGGCTTAGATGTCTGCAAGAACAGCTGCAGACAAACCTGTCGCGCCAGAACCTGGATATTTCAAAATTCAAAGATGATTCAACAAGAGGACCATGTATACCAACAAAAGTCCCTTGCGTCGAGAATAAGAGCCTTAATCGGCCCGCTTTCTCGTGCCTCCACACTCTTTGCGAGATGGTATGCAGCCGAAACTCCCGTCATCCCAGATCCAATGATACAAACATCCGCATCGACGCTGAGTTCCCCGTCGCTCCCTTCTTTAGCCAATGGATTTGCACCCGGAGTATCGATCCAGAATGAACGCGTAGAGTTTGATACCGGAAGACCAAAGAAACTATAGACTTTTGTTGCGGGAAAGCCAAAGGTGGCTTGACTGGCTTCCTCCTGGAGCACCGGTACGGAAAGAGTGCTTATGAAGGAAACAAGAAGGAGAAGAGCGAGGAAATATCTCCGATAATTTGGAAGAGTCATGGCTCGGCTGGTTGCTCGTCGCCGGTCTCAATCTCAAGGGCTGAGGTAGCCATTAGGGTCAAGTAGCATTCGCCTTGTACTCTTTCCTTCGTGGGAAACGGCTTCTGTCATGTTAACTTACTTAAATTGAGCGTCGAGAATAGTTCTAGCTGCCATGCCGATAAACGCTACAAGTAGACGCGAAGTAAAAAAAATTTGACATGGACTTCCTAAAGCTAAGACTACATATGACGAGACAAATGAAACCTTCGATACCGAAGAAATTATCGAACATTCCGAAAGGCCTTTGTTCTTCAAATCTTTTATAATTTTCTCTCATTCGTCAGTGTAGACTTGAAGGTTGCAGGCCCTCTAGGGTCACCTAATATTGGATAGAAGCCACGGTTGCATAAATTTCCATTTTTCTTTGGTTCCATTTTTCTTGCAATTTTCAAATCATACGATGCTCGATTTTGGGAACGATGATCTGTGAAGATGACTCGTGGATAACCAGGGGAGAATGAAATTCACGTCTGTCTCCATGGATGGAAGCTGATCACGGTCTGGAAGGCAAGGCTGTGAATACGGAATGTCACGTGGAGGCGCAATGAAAAAGTTCACCAGGTCGAGTGCGGTTTCGACAAATTCATTCTCGATTACCATGCGTCAGAAGCAAGACCTATGTGCCTCTGACGTGGAAGCGGCATCCTATTTTTGTCGTTTGATTATCTCGGAGAAAGTGATACGTATCATTTGACCGAAAGAACAGTCCTCGACGTCCAATCTTCAACTCCTGACTGGCCTGATCTGATGAATTTGTTCGTTGATCCAAAGGCGATTCCACTGGAGTGGATTTATATGTGTACCAGTCTTGGTCGTGTTAAGGATCAAGATTTCTGGGAGTTTGAGCTTTGAGAACTTCAACCTCTCCCATGATGTTCTGCGAGGGAAAAATGAACGACTCGATGCATGGAACGGCACGGAAGCATTCGATTAGTCCACAACTGCCAGAGATTGAAACCTTGATTGAGACAGGACCATGACAAGGAAAGTCGATTTGTTGGCTCCTGAAAAATTGGGAACTCGGGGGAAGTTGTAATGTAAGAGGAGGGATCATTCACTGGTCGGAGATAAGTCACCTTGAGACTCAGGTATGGGCCCACCAATCGCTGGAAAGTGGAAGATGTTTTGGAAGATTGACGACGATTCTTTGTTCACATAGTTGATAGATCAGATGTCACGCCGGTCAGCAACAACGTTGCTCCATGATCTTTTGCACTTCGAGGAGCCAGTCGCCTGAGTGAGGAGAATCGCTCGCTTAGCACCCTTGAGAGATCTGCTTGTTCCAGAAGAGCCTACTGAGAGACGGCTGAATATGTCAGGCTGCGAAGCATGCATGATGGATTCGGAAAGAGCGGCAAGATAGCTCAATAAGGGAATTCCGGGTTATGAAATGAAATTTATGGACATGTCACAATTGTGTACCTCCTTCGTCTCCGACCTTCATGCGCTTGTATCTTTCTCTGTAGTTCCCTCTCCTCCTTTCTCTTTCCTGTAACATCCTGTATACCAAGTTTGTGATATATCGCCTCAGTCTTATCAGCAATAGTCACTGTCGGCCATGACCTCCCAAGCTGCTCTCAGTGTACGTCAAAAACTCACTGGCCGCTTCAGCCCTTCACTAAGAGAGGGTGATCCATCTAGCAAGCAGACGCTGCGTCCAGCTTACTTTCTTTATCGTTTGCGGCAGCCAGTGCCGTCCCAATACCCATCGGAGACCAGTCGCACTCGACCCCTGTAGGCTCCGGTGCCAGCAACTACACTATCAATCAAGGATCTGCAGTCATCTCAAGTCTTGGCACATCGTCAAGGCAGCACCGACGTCTAACGTCCGCAGGAAAGACGAGGAGGAGGCTAAGCGACGCTCGGGATGCGGCGAACCGACCCTCGTAGGTGTCACCTCATTGCTCAACTTTTTTCTCCCGATCGAAATACCCAATAAAATTTGAAACTTCCTTTTTCTTCTTTTAAATGTTCAATCCATCTGATGTCATTCTAACTATCTTTTTTTCCAGCCCGGCTTTATTGCAGTCTGCTGCTGGCCTTTCCTTGTCGTCACTCTCGCTCTCGTCTTCCTCGCCCCCGACTTCGCAGCTCGCTTCGACATCGTTTACTGTAGCATCCCACTCATTGAATGGGGCACCCGGGTCCAATGTGGGGCCCGCCTTGGCCCCTTTAACTGACGGGGGCAATGTTCCGACATCGGCCAGTTCCGCTGCGGAAGACTACAAGGGATCCGAGTCTACACCAATTCCAATCAACGGGAAAAATGGCAGGAAGCGTGGTGTGGATCACAAGTGCGAGAGTTGTTCAAAGGTTAGAAGTCTACAGTCGCTTTTCTCGTTATCTACTAAATTTTATCTATTTTTAGATCTACCGTCATCCCTCGTGTTTGATCAAGCATCGTTGGGAGCACACCCCGCATTGGCGCGAAGCATCCAAGTTTGTCCTCAGCAAGCATCAGCAAGTACAGTTACTTGAGGTGGGCAGTCGTTGGACGATTCGCTTTCTCTATGTTGATCATTTTTGATCAGGCCGCCGCTATTCTATCTCATCTTTCCCCTCATACCTCTTCACTCCCCGAGGATCGTTCCCTCTGGCCTTCATTCTTATCTGGTGGTTCCCTGCCCAAAGTCGATACCGCTGCTGCCAACAGTACAGGGGGCGCAACTCATCCTGTATCCTCTTCTGTACCTTCAAACGGAAACTTCCACCGTTCCCCCTCTAACGGGCCTCGTCTTCATGACTACTCCATTCCCGCAACCTCCGGAGGATCTAGCGTGACACAACTTCGACCCGGTCTTGTGGGTGTTCCGACCGGTTCAGGAACGGATCCTACGGCATCCAAACCGGTCCCTGTTCCCCATGCTCATAACACTTCTGCTTCCTTCAGAGGCTATCGCAGTTCTACTGCAGAGCCATGGTCGTACCAATATGAAAGTAGTAATACTCCCTCGTCCTTTGCTGGCTCAGTCTCATTCACCCCCTCTGCTGCCCGTTCGTCCATATCTGCTTCTTCGCAGTCTCGTTCCCGTTCCGGTTCAGCTTCTGGAAGCCGTAGTGATGACGAGAGTCTCGCTGACGTCGATATTGACGTAGACATTGAAGAACACCCCCCATCCAGGTACGCTGGGCGCTACGGGGTCAACGGACGTAAGGTCTCGATTTGGGAAGAGGAGGAGGTCGAGGTCGACGCGGCCAATATCAAGGCTGTAGGCAAAGAGCCTGAATGGGACGGTATGGAGATGGAGATGGATATGGATTGATACCAATCACACTCGACACACGCGCAAACTCGGGACACAAGTCCTATATGATCAAGGAATTTGAATCCTACAACAGCATTGCTCGCATCTCTTTATTTCATTTCTTTCCTCTTCTTTCCAATACTTTTTTCCTCTTGGGTACCACCCACGATACAGAAGACTTTTACCGCTCAGCAATACCTTCAGTCAGCATCATTCATCAAGCCTATCTTCAAAGGTCCTCTGTGCATTCACGATTTTTCTTTTCACGATTTTCTTTCTATTCCATTTTATCTCGCAGGACTCGTTTCTTTGTCTTTATTCACCTTTGCTTTACCTTTTCTGAGAAGGGGACGTCTGGTTGGAGTCAAATTCGCAAATGTATGTATGTATTAGTATCAAATTGCTGCCTTATATCCAGCCATCTCATCGCGAAAGTTTTTATCTTTTGGTGAAATGAAAGCCTTACGTCATCTTATGGGTATCCACGTGTACGGCTCCAACAGCCCGGAGTGTTGTCCTTGCGATTGATATTCATTCACTTCCATTTTTTTCTGGGATAAAACTATTCAAAAACCTATTTCTCCGATCGCGAGAAACCCAGGCTTTAACGAGGAACAATGAGATGTATGCGTTGTAGTTCGTGGAGTTTGTATCTATTATGTTTAGAGCTATCAGACCAACACGCTTGACGTAACCAGCCACGGATGACGAAGTGCTTCAAGTTCTGTCATCCAATGTTCTCACTGCCGCATCGTATTCGTTCTTACGATTTGCTCTGCAGATAGGCCAAGGTCTCGGGCCACCGCGAAACTGCCGAATAAAGGCGGCTTCGGGCCCAAGGCTGTATGTATTGCGTCCTCCGGGTATGGGAGGGAGGGTAGTTCGAACAATGCGGGACCGCCCTTTGGCTGGTCGTAGACTACTGTCAGCTGTAAACTAACGTTGAACCAATATACCGCACCTGGGAGGATGACCACTGTTTCCAGGAGAGTCTGAGACTCTATGTCTTGGTCAACCTCCCAGCGCTCGCTCACATGACCGCCACTCGGGCAGCCGCATTGGCCTATTGCAAACACCTGTTTGAATTCGATAAACATGCCAGGAACACTCTTCTGCCTTGGACTATCTTTCGCAGTATAAATGTCAAATTCTTATCCGGGCTGACTATTATCTGGCAGGATGCTACCTAGGTACATGGACTGGTACATGGACAAATGAAATATCTTGTTAAGGCACTTAACTCGATGCGCTTGAACGGCGAAGGGCAATGCGAAAGGGTTGGAATTCTGAGAACTAGAATAGATCAAGGTTTTTCTGGGTAGCAGACTATGTGTGGGAAAAATGTCTTTGATTTTTGCTGTCATGTGATTGATTTTTCCAGTGGGCTAGCATGTGAATAATGTCTTTGATTTTTGCTGTCATGTGTTTATTTGTTAAGCAGGGTGGAGCATGTGAATAATGTCTTTGATTTTTGCTGTCATGTGATATGTTCGTCTGGACAGTTGCCCATGTAAGCAGGGGATGGGCATGCAAATAATGTTTTTGATTTTTGCTGTCATGTGATACATTCATCTGGACAGTTGCTTGTGTAAGCAGGGATAGGGTATGTGAATAATGTCTTTGATTTTTGCCATTATGTGATATGTTTGTCTCATGTAAGCAGGGGATGGGTGTGTGAATAATGTTTTTGATTTTTGCCGTTATGTGATATGTTTATCTGGACAGTTGCTCATGTAAGCAGGAATAGGGCATGTGAATAATGTCTTTGATTTTTGCCATCATGTGATACGTTTGTTTGGACAGTTGCTCATGTAAGCAGGGGATAACGGAAAACGGTAATGTATATTTTATTTGTAGTTTAATTGAAATTGTCAAATTAGAGAATATGGAATAACATAACTAATGACTAGCAGATCTTGGTTACACCATGCTTGCAATGGCCCATACAAGCAAGTTGATTATGGGCAGAGATCAGAGTAGTTGTGGAGTGAGAGTATTAGCTGGAGTAAGGAATTGAGTTTTCCCAGTCTGGCTCAGTGTTTGTGAAAAAAATTGATATTTCTTTGAGTTCAATAAGTTCTCGAGTGCCTATTCAACCCTGTGTTGGAATCTGGAACCTAGATTAATATGGTCTTTGACTTCATCACTATATAGATCACACTTGTATTCGTCCAGTTATTTACTACACTGTAATGCTGATACATGCATATTGATGATATGGGCGAGACCCCTTTACAAGAGTTACTCTGAATCCTCAAGACTGACCAGAATTTTTCAAGGCAGTTGTCCTGGTTGACAAGTGAGTTAGCCATAATTCTACACTTGATACTAGGAGCCTGCAATGCATCACGCTGGTGTCACTTGCTATCCCCTCTCATACCTAGCATGGCTCTACTAAATAACATGAAATGGGAAGTATGACTTACCAAGGCTAGCTGCTACTTTCTGAATGTGAACATGAGTCTTAACACTGACTTGTGTAGGGAAAAAATTGCTTGTAAGTATAGTATGAGGCTAATATCTGTTCATGTTTTGACAAATAGCCATAGAATGTGTCGCTAGACCAACAACCTATAGCCCTTATAGCCTCAAAAGGCACTTCTCTCATTAAACACTCCAGTGTAGCCCAAATTTGTATGCTATGGCCTTGTAAGGGTTCTAGATTGGTGGCCTTTGCTGCTTTATTTAGCACCTCTAAAAATTTCCTTTTGGTTAGTGGCATTGATTTCCCTTTTTTAGATTTCCCTTTTTTAGATTTCCCTTTTTTATTCTAGTATGCAAATAAAGATTCATTTGCAGGTGGGTTGTTCACTTGAAAGTGACCATTGAGAATGGGCCATTGCAGTGCATGGCAAGTCCAAGGTCTACACATGAGGGGTATTAATTTTATATACATAAACTAGTTTAATACATTTTTCATATACTAAATGATACATTGTCTAAAATATTATGATAAGAATGAAACCTCGCCAGCAGCTGAGCTGCACACACCAGTGGATGTGACTTATTAGTTTGCATGCAATATCAACACAATCATGATAACCAAATCAATTGCTCCAGCAAGGGATCACAAATCATGATACGTGACTTATTATAGTTCACATGCAATATCAACATGATCATAATTACCAAATCAATTGCTCCAGCAAGGGATTACAAAGCATGAATATGTGACTTTGGATTTGTGAGAGCAGACAAGCTAATGATTGGCTTATCAAGTGATTTTAATTCTTTTTTGCCTTGATGCATTTTTTTCTTCTCATCACTCTTTTATCTTATTGCAAGCATATGGAAAGAAAGCTAGAAATCAGTGCCTTCACTTCAGGAAAGATGTCATAAAATATGTTAAGTATTTTCTTGATGTTTTTTTTTTTTTTCATAGAATGATAAATTATGTGTTTTATCCTAAGTAAAAATAATCAACATAGTTGAAATCTCAATGATTTTCTTGAAAAATGCATGATATGTTTTAGCATGTGTCTTCTTTGTCATGTTTATTTTTTTCTTGATAAATATGCATTGAGATAACTTATAATACTTCTTAAGAAACACATGTTTAGAAATCTCTATAATATCATTTGAAAAGAGTTGATGGAAACATGTATCACATCACTTGGTGCATCACTCAATGCATCACCACTCAGCACATGATCATCAATTTGCTCATTGAGGCCAACACATGTTTCTGTACATTGTTTCTGTATAATATTATTACATTTCTAACTGTGTGTTTCTTAGGAAATATTTTAAAATATCCTGCCACGTGTTTCTCAAGTAGAACAAAGAGTTTTTCTCTAGGTATAACACAGTTTTTTTTAGAAACATGTGCTGAAACATATCATTTGAATTATATTTCTTGGGATCAATGACAGAAAATTTTATCATCTGATGAAAAAATTATTAAGAGAATAGTTTACATATTACCTGAAATTTCCTGAAAAAGGTGTCAAAAATTAAAAAAAAAAACATATTTCTGACACTTTTTTCTCAGAAAACATGTTATATTTTGTGCAGTGGCCTTACAGAGCTGTTAAAAAGATATATACCATGTTGCTGTAAGAGTATATGCAGAAAATAATCTCTGGCTATATTGTCAGGTATACATTACATGTATATTAGAAAGGTAACTGGAAGGGAGCAAAATCTGAAGACAACCTCCAGCTATATTGTTGGGTATACATCATGTGTACATTGAAAAGATAACCAGAGGAGAGCAAAATCTAAAGACAAGCTCTGGCTATATTATTGGGTATACATCACATGTCAAATCACATGGGAACAAAATTTGAAGACAAAATTTTGTGGGGGATCAAGGAGTAAAGCCTCAGCTACTTTGTAGACCTCAGAATTATCCAAGGCCTCCTATGGGTCCAATAAGTCCCCATGTTCTGCTCAGTAAACCAACTCTCTGTGCACTGCTGTTTTGGTTCTCAGAAGTACAAAGGCTGTAGTTTTGAGCTCAGATCAGTCTGCAGATTGCAAGACATTGCTCAGCTCTACATGAATTTGTGGGTCAAATGATGATAGCATTTGTACTGTAAATTTGCCTAGCCTGGCTGCCATGTAGAAACATGTGGTAGTGCAAGTGAAAACAGCAATATCTATTGAATCAGGATTTGCTGATTTTACACCCAGCTGTCCATGCATTGCTTGCAAAAATGCTGGGGTGCATGGAGATTTTTTTTTTTCCCTCTTGTTTTTGCACCCCTCAACAAAACTTGCATTCTTGACCTGTCAAAACTCTATTTCACATTATGCAGCAAGCGCCATGCTTTGATGCCTGCAAGAAAATTCTCTATTGCTGACTTTGAGTATGCACCTGCCAAGGTGGCTATGAAAGTCTCCAATACACTTTGCATGACTGAAGCATGCATATCTTCTAGCACTTTCCTGAAGTTGCAGAATATGTGGGTGTGTGTGTGTGTGGAACAGCAACAAGCCTGTGCTATAAGGTTCCTTCATTAATTCTGCCCATGCAGTATCTATAAATGCAAACACTCTCTTCATGTCATCTTTAGTAAGGATCTGCTTTTCTTCTTTTGTCAGACTGCAATCTTGAGTTTTGACTGGTCTTCATAGCCTAATCCTCTCCTGTGCCATTACATGTGGCCTAAGTGGAGTGTGGGTGTTAACCCTTCCAAGTATGGCATCAGTTTCCACTTACTAGGCCTTTGCTCTATGTTGGCCCTTACAGCTTTATATGCATGATCTCTACCAGAACTTCAAGTAAGTCCACCACTTGTTAATTTGTGGTTTGTTGATTTCACACTGCAATGACCTCTGAATGTCATTTCCTGCTTTGCTTTGTTTAGCATTATCTCTTCACTCCCTTGGTTCTTTGAGCTCTGACTGGGTGATGGAATTGTTGTAGTTTACTACAAAGTCTGTAACTTGCTCTGGGATAGGGACAGCAGGCAGTGTTAAAATATCACACATATCACATCAGTGATACCATAGGTGCACTCCTGGCCACCCTCCATTGTCACATTTTCCTTTGTCCCAAATCTTATTGTCATGGACAGTATATATATTCCTTATAATACAAAGTATATCCTCAGTCATTTATACTATAGACTAAGGGTGTAAGGGTGACCTCTGAGAGTTGCAGCTAATCACACAACTGGCAGAGGGAAATCCAAAGTATATCAGAATCCATTACAGTACCATAGAAAATGTAGCTAATCACCTGGCAGAGGGAAATCTGAAGAGAACAAGTCTAAGAATTCCCCAGAGCCAGGAGTCCAAAATACTGCAGGGAGTCACCTGACCACAAATGTGGCTGTGCTGTGGTTGACTTGTCAGATGCTGATATAACTACCTGTTGGGACAACTGCTGACATAATCTCCCATTGGGGCAAATGCTGATATAATTCCCTATTGGGACAACCACTGATATAATTCCCCATTGGAGCAACTACTGACATAATCCCCTGTTGGGACAACTGCTGACATGATCCCCCATTGGGGCAACCACTGACATAATCAGAGGGGGACAGAAATAGAAGTTCCCTAACAGAGGATGAGCATAAAATTACAATACTTATATTATACAAATCACTGACTGTATCCTAGATTATAGACTAACTAAGTCTGTGATTATCTAGGTACAAAAATGGAGTCATGACTAATTAAGTCTGTAATTATCTAGGATCAGATTTTGACAGGTTATGGGCCTATTGCTGCTTAACTGAATCTGATTTCTTGTGACAATTTTCTATGAGACTGGCTGTCCAGCTATTACTTTTACATGACAAATAGTGTCTTTGTCAAATACCAATACACTTCACTGAAGAATAACTACTTCTGCTGATGCTGAATCTCCTAAACCTTCTTCAAAACCTGGTTTCACTCCCAAACAGAAATGTGCTGCATTGATAGTTCTGTAAACCCCCTCATACTTCTTGTCAGAAAGGTCATGGCTGTCTGGGCTGGCCATATTCTAAATAAGGATGATGGCAAGTGGGTGGACTGGTTGTACAGCATGGGCTTCAAATTGTCAATGGTCTAGCTATGGGACTATGTCTTCAACCTGCCAAATACACTGCATAGGAAGTACAAACCTTGTGCATTCCAAGCTTTTAAAGGGAACAATTGGCTGGCATGCTCTTTCATAAAGCATGCAATGTCAGCATCAGAGCAAAAGCTATGTGTAGAGGAATGGAATCTGGTAAGATTGTGAGACCACTTGAAGAAATGGCATGGCAGGGCCATGCTGGTCCAACAAGTGCATCTACACCAGAAAGCTCTCACCATGAAGTGCTCACCCTCCAAATTGCTCACAAAAACAGCAGACTTGATTTTTGATAAAGTTGATCATGCATTCCAAGCAGAACAGGCCATAAAGGAACTTCTACAGTCCATTGCAATATTATCTGCCCTGTCAGATAAACCATATGCACACATCCAATTAATTCTGCACTTAACCTTGTTTTGTATTGGGCTCACAAAGTGCTGAGTCCTAGGCAGGTCCCAGTTACTTTGGTCCTAAAATGGAAAGTTGGAAGCAAGGTGTTTAGGAAGTAGTTGCCACCAATGGCAGTAGGTAGTAAGAAGTTTAAGGAAAATAGGTGGAGGGAGGCAGTAAGCTTACAAAGCTTCTAGAAATTAGTCATAATAGCTAAGCCTGCAAGTCAAGAATGCAAGGGAGCAAGTGTTGGCAGCAGCAATGAGAGTGTATGAGAGGACAGCAGGGGCACTAGGAGGTTGGAATCTGAAGAAAAGTGAGGATGCTAAAGGCTTAGCACCTCAGATAAAATCTAAGAGATCTAAACTGTGGGGCTAAAGAGGCTCAGTTTGATTGGATAATTTGCTACTGACAACAGGTAAAGTATTTATAAATAAAGGTGGCAACTTAGTGAAGGGTCAGCAATAACTCTAATAGTCACCACTAATGAAAAGTGTAGGTAAAGATCTGTTAATGATACTATAAACAAGGTAAATCATTGCTGGCACCAGAACCTGTTTCTATGAGAAAAAGTGACAAAAAAGTGTATTATGCCATTTCCAATGTACAGATTTCCAAGGAAATCCAAGGAAAAAAGGTTTGAAACAATGGAAAATGCCTTTTTCTAAGGTAAAAAGGTGCCAAAAAAATGGCATGACACACTTTTTTGTCACTTCTTCTGATGGAAACAAGCCTTGGTGCCAGCAGTGAATGCTACTCATGAGTAGTTATGCAGGTGGCTAGCTGAGATATGCTGCCAAGTAACATGCAAGATGTTAGTCTCATGTTAAAGATGGGCACCAAATTGTAATGTGGCACATCAGGGGCAGTGACCAAAAGTGCCAGCTATCAGTCAGCCACCATCATTAAGTCAGAATGGAAAAGAATTGTCATTAGACTGGAAAGAGAAAGTATTACCAGCAGTAATCTGCTGATAGCAGTGGCAGATGCCAGCAAACTGCAGGTGCAGAAGGCATGACTAGTGGCATGACAGCTGACAAAAAGGGACAAAGTGTCCATCAAAGTTTAAAGGGGTAGTACATATAAATAGAGGGTGTGATGTGTCACATAATCAGAATGCATTGAGTTTGGAGGCAAAGTGGAAGTGCACCTTGTGTGGAAGGGAGCCAGCAGAATAGTGTTCATGACTATCAGGTTCCGCTGACTATGGGGGCTTCCTACTGTAAGCGAGTCTTTACTAGGTGGACTCGACGTCTGAGAGAGTAGTTCCAGACAGAGAGCAGAAGTTCTGGAGGAAGTCCGGATGGGTGGGAGGTGCTCCAGGGGTGTGCGGAGTACCAGGGAATGAGCGAGAGGGTGTTGGGGTTCCGGGCAAAGTTCAGAGATGAGGGAGGTGGTAAGGGGGGTGTGTGGAGGCGAGGTAGGAAGAACTGGGAGACTGAGACAAAGTCCGGGAGACTGAGGCAAAGAGAGAGAAAGAGACTTAGAAAAACTGGGAGACTTAGAGAGAAAAGAAGATATAGATTGGCAGACAAGTTAGACAGACATGCTTGTACAAAACGGAGGTATGACAAAGTCATGGCAAAGGTAATATCAAGACTACTGTAATGGATCACTACCTACAAGTTTAAATAGGGAGGTCTGGAGCCGGTTCAGGGAGGTTCAGTCCCGGGGTTGTGGATTGGAGCTGGTGCGTGGGGCTGTGTACCCAAGGTGTTGAATGGCACTGGGGGTGATTATGCGGGACGTTTGGAGATCATCATGCGGGAAGCCAGGTGATTGGTGGGTGGTCAGGGTCAGTTGGCCAGGTAGGTGGGTCAGAATTGATAGGGGGTTGATGGGTGGCATGCCAGGGTGCCGGGGTTGATGGGGGGTATGTTCAACAAGGGTCCTGGTGTTCCGGTGCGATTAGGAAGGTTGTGTGGGGTTCAGGGCTTAGGGTTGGTGCAGGTGTTGATGCGGGGCATGACAATGACCTACTATAAAGTGGGCAGCAA